>JARQOC010000005.1:401542187-401579028 GCA_033576535.1 Allobates femoralis | reverse complement strand
ACCTGATGTATACCTTGGTTACCAGTCTTTTCCGCTCACCGGCTAGTATCCAAGGTACACAGTGGGTAACTAGGGACCCTAGTTACCCGCTGTGTACCTTGGATACCATACTGGTGAGCGGAGAAGGCTGGTAACCAAGGTATACATCGCAGTTTACCTTGGAGACCAGCTCCCAGCGCTTGCAGGGAGGTGCTGGGAGCTGGCTTATAGTTGTCTCCCGGTGTCACACGCACCGATGCTGCGTGTCCACCGGGTGGCCAACGATAGATTTCAGATCCTGTCCTCAAATCAAACGATGAACGATCAGCCGACTGATCGTTCATCGTTTGTAGTGTCACACGCAACGATGTCGTTTCAAAAGCGTTCAAGCGTCACAGAACACGTGACTTTTGAACGATATCGGCAATGATATCATTACGTGTGACGGTACCTTTAGCCTACATAAAGTATTTGACAAAAGCCAAATATTCACAAATTATTGGTATCCACAGATGTAGTGGTGTAACTCCTGGCTTCTGCAGTCATCTGCACACCAGAACACAGCAGTGAGTTCACCTGGACCATCACATGGTAATGAAAGCTGAAAGGTAAAATGTTTCCAAAGCAAAACTTGTCACCTGATAATGCAACAATGATGTATTAGCAGCGTAGATAGTACAGCTACATATTTATGGGGCAGGGGGTGGTTTCTTTGCCTAAGTCATAGAGTGAAACACCACCATTATATTTTAACCTTGTTTTAACATGTTTAAACTGTTTGATCTTAATGGAATTTACATTGTCAACTAAATACTTATGTAATATGATATTTATAAGGTAATATATAAGAAAACTGTTATAAAAATGTAGGACTCCAAATCTAAGGGCAGTGTCATTTTTCTTACTAACAGCTGACATTTAGCTATGCTCGTATTTCTCTACAGGTGGTTCCATTTTTATTGGTGTAATGTATATACAGTAAAATATTATTTTGGTTGAAAAACAATACAATAAATTATGGTGATGATTCATGGTTGTCACAGAGAGTTGCAGGAGTTTACACTATTAAGATATTCATAACTCAAAAAACATATTTTGTCATGTACCGTAATTTCTTTATGTAAAAAAAAAGATTTTTCTCAAGCTCCTCTTAGCAACCAGTTACTGAAATATGTTCTGCAACAGATATAAGATCCATATACTCTCTGCCTTTTTACTGTCTCATTCATTTGATTGGGTCTGAAAATCAGACTGAAGTTCTGGATTTATATGGATCACAGTCAGGACAAAAGAACTCACCGGTGAATAGCTCTAAAGAATGTAGCGTTTCAGAGTGCTGTCAGTGTGCTGTCAGTTCAATGATGACCCCTTCAGACTATTTGGACACCCTGATGAATGATTGCCTAAAGAAAAAACCATGGAGCGCTACCTTGAGTCCTGTAAAGCATCCCGAGATCATTTGTAGGGTTGCTATTTATCTAAGGGAGTGGGCTCACTCTCAATTTAGCCTAAGAACACAGTCACAAATAAAAAATGGTATCTATATGTGACGAAAACATATAATTAATATCTAAGTATAGGGGGAAATGTATGACAACAGCAGTAAAGTAACATTGGTTTAAGTCTGCCATATCCACCCAAAATGCATTAACTTTAGGTATTATGATTACAGGAACATGGAACAAAGAGAGGTTTCCATGAGAAGACAGGAGCTAGAAATTTGTGACAACTCTGCAAGGTTTAAACACTAACCAAATGGTCCCTAGAGGCCAGGCCTGATATTCTCTATTTACTATAGGAATGAGGGTGCTTAGAAAAAAAGGGAATTGAATATGGAATGTATTCATCATTAAATTATCCCATTGTCCAGTCACACGCCTGAGATTAGAATATTAAAACTGCAGGCCTTTCTGGAAACATGAGCCCAGGGCCAAATATGTAAAAAACTGGGTGGAACAAAAGTAAGCGTTCACATGAGGGGGTTGGCCAATGCTGATGTGATCCATCATTCATTTTTCCTTCCCCCAAAGAAACAGAAAAATTACTTTAGAGTGGAATTTAGGCATTTCTGTATTTCTCACATTTTATTTTTTAACTGTTTTGCATACCAGTGTGTCATTTTTATTCTTATTTTTATACATTTTTATTCTAAGCATTGTAATTTTTATATTCAAGCTTAAAACTTTAATATGTTTGATCCTTGTATGCTCTAAAAATTCCATAGCCTTACAGCGATGTGTGGACCCTGTTGATTGTCAGACATTGGTATATTTTGGGGACTCATCACTCCATGTGTTTGATGATCGGTGGCAGCATGTTGTGTAGCTGGGGTGTGATTTTATGCTCCTTTTATAGCCTATAACAGAGGTTGAGTGCTGGACTGAGTGAGAGGGAATAGATTAACCCTTGCAGGTGACAAGGGGAAAGCAGAGGCAAGTGTCCTCCACAACTCAGCCTCCATAGACTGCCACAATACTTCACCACCCCTGGTAGGAGCTTCTTGTGAACCACTGAGGAATGAGGAACGTTGCTACAGCCTAAAGAGAGGCAAAGGAAAAATCTCCTGCAGCTCCTGGTGATTACCTGTGTGTCAGGGTGTGGAGCCCCCCCCTCCCCCTGTACTCCTGTTATTTGGAGAGAGGTGAACTGAGACTCCACAGCCTTATTGTACCAGTTACCTTCCCTACTAAATGCAAGAGGTAATAACCCCCTGATTGCTGCAGGTGATCCAGAGACAGGGACTGAACAGGGTCCTGTGCAGCTCTATTGAAGAGAAAAGTCATGATTGCCACAAAACGGAGTACATATTCTACCAAGTTTACAGTGTCTAGCACCATATTGACTTTCTTGTGCTCCCTGCTCCCACTGTAGGACCTCGCTCCGGCCTTGTCAGGATTAACCCCTTCCTGCACTGCACCAACTAATGAACATCACAACCAGCCACAGACAATAGCTATCAAAGTACTGACTTTCTACCTGCCTTTCATATCGGCACAGCGGATAGACCTGCTCTCCTTTATCATCTAATACCTGGTGACTCTGTATATACCAGGGAGATCTCACTAACATCTTTACAAAAAATCTACTCTGCCACAGTGCATGTTAATATATACCCACTACTACCACTAGAGGGGACTATCTCACCATAACATCTCTGCAGCATATTAACACTGTGAGAAGGGGGCGTGTCCTGCTTCAGAACATGATGGACACTTAATCCCAGAGCTCTGCAAGAGGGGGGTCTTTTACACGTTGTTTACCGGCTTCCCGTGCCTCGTACTGACACATAACCGGTAGTGAAGCGTTCCCTATCCGGCCGAGATGCCTAGAACCGGTTCTCGCTCACGGGCGTCATCTCAGAAGCTCACAAACTACTTTACAGCGGAACGCCCGGAGCTGCTACCCGCAGGTAAAATGGCGCCGGAGAAAGACATTACCTCTCGCTCCCCACAGACCCCTCGTTCCCCCCGCGAGCAGGCTGAGCGGTCTCGGCGGGACTCAGGCGCCTGGAGGGTCTGCGCAGATACATGAGGGAAGATATACGGAGCATTGTGTGAGAAATGCGGGCCGACATTACCGCAGTTGTGGAGCGTACAGGCCATATCGAGACCAAACTGGCGGAATTCGCAGTGGCACATAATGAACTTTCCGACGGGGTCCACGGTCTAGAATTAGACGTCAATGACATGAAGGCCTCTATGTGTGCCATGGAGGATAAGCTTCGCTGTGGTAACTTGAAGGTCAGAGGGGTCGAGGAGGCGGAGGGAGAAGACATTGCACTAGAGACTGTTCTACCATTCTTCCGCCGCATACTTCCTGACGCACCACCGACAGATTTTGGTGTTGAAAAAATATATCGCCTTCCCCGATCTAACCGCATCGGCAGCGATGTTCCTCGGGACATTATGGTACATTTCACTATACCAAAGATGAGAGATGCCCTTATCTTCGCCCTGCGTAGGAAACCGATCACAGAGGAGCCTTTCAATACCTGGTCTCTGCTACAGGATCTCTCCCCTGGCACCCTCGCTAGAAGGAGAGACTTCGCTCCGTATTGTGCTGTACTGAGACAAAAGAACATTCTCTACGCCTGGGGGTCCCCAGTTAATGTCTCCTTTCGGTACAAGGGCACACGCCACTGCTTTACTTCGGCGTCTAAGATGCAAGGCGCATTGGTGGACTGGGGCCTGATGGATAAACGGGGATCCCCGCCTAAGGGCTCTTCTTCTCCGGTGTACCGAAATTCGAAGGTGAACTCTAACCGCTGATCCCGTGACACCTGCAGTGGCACTAATGGGGCCCTCCTCTTGTGGAAGATCTCCCTTTTGGGATATTGGAACTGCCCATATACCTTGGGTGACTCCCTTGGTGTGTGGGATAGTTTAGACGTACACCTCCTGACCTGCCCCATCCCCTGTTTCCAGCTCGGGGGACAAGGGGGCTGGGTCTTTTTTTGTGTACGGTCCCCAGCTCACCAGTTGTGAGCGCTCAGAAGTTTACATTTCTGTTGGCTGTTTGTTTATACCTCTGTTTCCCCTTCCCGGTTAACCCCCTCCCCCCCTCCCCCCTCTTACTTGCGCTCTCTTTTCCCCCTTAGTGGGGTCTCTTCTACCTGCCCTACTCCTCTCTCTCTCTTGCTATTACTATTTTCATCTCTTCTTCTGTTTCTTGCTTTGCTTTGTTCTTTTCACTTACTCGTCTCTTTACCAGTCGTTCCTTGCCTGCATACCGTCAGACCAGACTGGGGCTTGTACGTGGTGTGTGGGAGGTGATATGAGCTTTAAAATTGTGTCGTTAAATGCCAGGGGCGTCAATTCACCGGCCAAAAGATCCTTCCTGTGGAGGGAGGCTGCTCGTTCCAGAGCTGATATTTTGTGCGTCCAGGAAACACACCTCCTGCAAGGGGATAATAGACGGCTGTCACACCCCAAATATCCTAATATCTACTTTTCCAACAATGAGGCGAAGAAAGCGGGGGTGTGTCTAATGGTTAGCTCCACTCTGCAATTTGAATTTAAAAGGGTGATAGTGGATCCAGCTGGGCGATATTTCATCCTGGTTTGTGTTATATCTGGGGTCCCGTTCACACTTGCGACAGCCTACGCCCCCAATTTGGCCCAGATGAAGTTTTGGAGGTCACTCTTTTCCAGGTTGCGGGAAGAGGCGGGAGGCCATATGATACTCTGTGGTGATTTTAACACGGTGATGGAAGCTCGCCTCGATTCTTCTGCCCCACTAGCCCGCCCGAGGGGGGACCTCCTCCCTCTCTCCCGGGAGTTCCGCCTCCATGACATCTGGCGCTACCTCCATGCGGGGGAGCGAGATTATACCTTCCATTCTGGCCCCCATGGATCCTACTCCAGGATTGATTTTTTCCTGGTTGGGGATGGGTCCTTGGAAGTGTGCTGGAAGGCGGAGGTAGGTGTGATCACGTGGTCTGACCACGCCCCGGTGTCATTGGAGGTGGCTCTGGGGGGGGAAAGAGGCCGAGGATGTGGCACCTGGGCCCGGACCTCCTTCTGGATCAGGATGTAGTGGAGACAACTGGAGGAAACATTGAGTCCTTCTTCGTCGTTAATGACAACGGTGAGGTCTCGGACGAGACCCTCTGGGCCTCCCATAAGGCAGTCCTGAGGGGGCAATTACTCCAGATGGTGGCGCGACACAAAAGAACCAGGGATGCACAGAGACGGGAGTGGGTGGACCAAATCCAAGCCCTTGAAACGACAAATAAAACATCCCCATCCGCATCCCTATTAACACAGATCACTTCCCTTTGGACTCAATTAAGATCCCTTATGTTAAGACAATATGAGGTGGGTCTCCGTAAAATGAGGACTTCCTATTACGCCATGGGGGATAGGGCAGGTAAATTACTTGCTAGACGACTAAAAAAACGTGAACTCAGATCGACTATAACAGCAATGCTAGACTCTGAGGGTCGGCGGGTCAGAGACCCGAGGTCTATAGTGGAGGTTTTTGCCTCTTATTACTCGTCCTTGTACAATTTGGGATCGGACCCCAATACGCCTCAACCCACGGGGGCATTGATAGATGATTTCTTGAGTGAAATACAGCTTCCTAGAGTCCCCCCTGATGTCCTTGAGTTCTCAATCGCCCATTCTCCCAGCCAGAAATATTAAAAGTCATATCGACATTGAAGTGAGGTAAGGCCCCAGGGCCTGACGGCTTTATTAATGACTATTATAAATGCTTTGCCAAGTCCCTCTCCCCATTCTTGCTGAGATTATTTAATGAATGGAAAGCCAGGGGATCTATTCCGACGTCGGCTCTTGAGGCGACAGTAGTAACGATATTGAAGCCTGGTAAAGACCCGGAGAAACCTGAGAATTATCGCCCGATCTCACTGCTTAATACTGACGTAAAGATCTATTCTAAACTGTTGGCTCTACGAATGGCAGAGGTGGTACCTCTGCTGGTCGGGGCGGACCAGGTGGGGTTTGTGGCTCGCCGACAGGCAAGAGATGGCACGAGACGAATGCTGGATTTGATTGAATTGGCGGAGAGGAGGGGCCTCCCAGTGCATTCCTGTCCTTAGACGCCGAAAAAGCATTTGACAGGGTGCACTGGGGATACCTGGAAAGAGTTCTGCGAGGATTCGGGCTGGAGGGCCCGATCCTGATGGCAGTCCTGAGCTTATACTCTAATCCCTCTGCTAAGGTGTTCGCCTCAGGCTATCTCTCAGGTCCGTTTAAGATCACAAATGGGACCAGACAGGGGTGTCCCCTGTCCCCCTTGATCTATGCCCTGGCGGTCGAGCCGCTGGCCGTTTCCCTCCGCTCCGACCGGATCCTAGAGGGGATACAGGTGGGGGGGAGAGTCATGTTGTGGGAATATATGCCGATGACATTATCATCTCCTGCTCCAAGCCGGAAGTATCCCTGCCGAGGGCTTTGTCTTTGCTTTCTTCATTTGCTCAGGTGTCATACTATAAGCTCAATGCGGCTAAATCCCTGGTTTTCCCGGTCAATATCCCCCCAGATCAGGCTGCGACTCTCTCGGGCTCTCTTCCATTTAGATGGTCTCCTAAGGGCATCCCGTATTTGGGAATAACGTTGTGTCCCTCAGCTGAGCTTGTGAAGCGTAACGTGGACCCTCTTCTGGAAGCACTGGAGAGAGCAGCGGATCCTAAGGGGCTTCAGCCCCTTTCCTGGATTGCCCGAATCCAGGCATTTAGAATGTCGTGGCTGCCTAAACTTCTTTATCTATTTAGATGCATTCCTCTGATCTTCCCTGCAAGATTGCTAGCCCGATTACAGAGGGGGGTGAATCGATACATCTGGGCCTCGGGTCATCCCAGAGTCCAGAGACGTGTGATGTACCGAAAGATGAACAGGGGAGGTATGGGTGTGCCGGACGTAGCCTCGTACTATAGAGCTTCTCTTTTGGAGATCGCTGGGCTGTGGTGGGAGGAGGGGAGACTCTTGGGCTGGGCAAGAATAGAGGCCTCCGTGGTGAGAGGTGGGTCCCTGAAAGATTTGCTGGTGGCGGAGGCATTGGGCCTGGTGGACTCAAAGGGCCTTCTGAGTACGATGGAGGCGGTGGTGAGGGCTTGGAGACGTGCTCCGGAGAGATGGACCAAAGTGCAGGTGGCGGAGATCTCGCTGGGATCTCTCTGTCTACATATTCCCTCATTGAGAGTGTCGAATTGGATAGCTCAGGGACTGCGAACCCTGGCTGACCTGGTTGGCCCTTCTGGCACGATAGCTGGAGAGGACCTTGGGGCTCGATCTCCGTCTCTCCGGCGCACCTACTTCCAGCTATACCAAGTTTCCCATTTTATGGCGGCCAGGCGTGACAGGGTGTGGTGGACGGCGCCAGTGCCTTCCCCGCTTCGGTCCCTCCTGACAGCGGGCCATAATGCTTCCGGGGGCCTCGCCAAGTTGTACGCGGGCCTCCTGGATGAGGGGACACCCATGGCTCCGTCATACAGGAAGAGGTGGGAAGAGGAATTAGGGTTTACGGCAGATGAGGAGGATTGGGACAATGCTGTGCAGGTTCTGTCCAGGGCGACTAAATGTATAAACCATCTCGAACAACTCAAGAAGTTACACTTATGATGGTACCTTCCCCCGGTGAGAGTCACGGCTTTTGGCGCCGGATCGTCCCCTCTGTGCTGGAGGCTGTGTGGTCAGGGGGGAACACTGGCTCATATATGGTGGAACTGCCCACGGGTGACACAATTTTGGGCCCTAGTGGAGGGGCTGTTGAGGTCCCTAATGGAGATGTTTGTTCCCCTCACGCCACAAATGGCTCTCTTTCATATAGGTCTGATGGGTCTTCCACCAGTACCCCGCGCTGGTGGCCTCCTTCGTTCTGATTGCAGCGAGGTTTTGCGTTGCGTCTAACTGGCGCTCTGCTTCACCTCCGGGGATGGCTGATCTTACTGCCAGACTAAATCTCATGTTCACCCATGAATACTTCCTGGCTATGGAATCTGGACATAGGAGATATGTCCGGGAAGCATGGGAGTGTTGGGCTTCCCACCCCTTGGCGATTCCTGTCCCTGTAGACAAGGGGACTGGACTGAGATGAGATTTATCCTAAACCCTTTTCTTCCTCTTCTTTTTTTTTTTTTTTTTTTTATCACTTTCTTACTTATCTTTATCTCTTCTATCCCCTTACCTCTATGCCTCCCCCCCTTCCCCTCCCTCCCCCTTCCTGATACTTATGCCTATATGTTTGTAAATTTAATTGGTAATGCTTCCCGGTGTGCGTACTGGTGGTCGCTGGTGCGGAAAACTGAGGGATGTATTTGTTATTTTCTCTTTTATTTGTGTATTTGTGTATGTGAGAAACATAAAACTTTTCTTTTCTCAATAAAAACAATTATGACAAAACCCTTGCAGGTGCACCTCAAGTCACCAGAGATGGGGGTACATGAAACTAAACATCCTCCAAGAGCAACTTTACCCAACACTACTGGAGCAATTTGGTGATGAACAATGCTGTTTCTTGCATAGTGGAGACCATGCCGCAAGGCAAAATTGATCACCAAGTAGTTTGGCCGGGAGAATTGCAGTGAGTCCATTAATTCTGGTCTGTGCATGGTCTGTGCTGCACTGGTGTCTTAAAGAGCCCTAACATTGGCAGAATGAGCCATGTTCAATCAACAGTCTAAAGGCCCGGTTACACATACCGATGTTCCAGTGGCCTGATCAATGATCTGACCAGACCAGCATCGCTGGAACATTGGTATGTGATCGCTGGTGAGATGCCACACAGGCAGACTCACCAGCGATTCCCCAGCGATGCACTGACACCCTACGGTCGCAGGGATCTGTCGGATGTCTCGGGTGGAGCATGGGGTTCGCTGGTCATTGCCCCTGTCACACATGCCAATGTATGCGTGCCAGCGGGAGGCCAGTGACTGAAAAATGGTCCTGGCAATTTCTTAACGATCAGTGAGCTGATCGCTGGTCGTTGCGGCATGTCACATGCAGCGATGTCGCTAGCAAGATCGCTGCAATGTCACAAACCCTGTGACGTTGCAGCGACATCGGTCGCATGTAACCCCAGCATAATACAAATAAAGACCACTAAAAGATGATGGCCGATGCAGATGAAGATCTAGCATATCTGATTTCAGGCTTTCAATCTTTTTGTTCTCTAAAAGTATAAGCTCTTACAGCAACTCTCTCAGATAAAAACATGAATGTTCAGCAGTTGAAAATTAGATGAAATAGCTGTTAACTGAGTTATCTTTCAGCTGGCAGTGATCTTAAGTGTAGGGGGAATCATTGCATTGAGTGCAATCTGCAATTAAGGCAGGATATAAAAGTCCCATTGAAAAATCTGAATGACAAAAATGACAGTCTCAGTGATTGGACATGGGGAAAGGTGAGCAGGGCATGCTTTAAATTAATATACCAGCAGCTATCTAATGTTTCTCGGCATCTTTACAATCTCCATGTATCTTAATGCTGCTGTATTCTTTTGTTTGTGTATTATGTAGTCATGGAAGCTTGCACCTATTCAAACATGCTTTATTCTGTTCGGAAGTGCTGGTCAATTATTTTTTGTGTAGTATATTAATGGAGGTTTTGACTGCCTGCCTCCTTTTCTGACTAAGCACTCCTCCCATAAGCCTACGGCTATTTTTCATCAATGCTAGATCCTATCTGCCTTTAATTTTGAAGGATTTAGCCTGGGAGAGGCATAATATTAGGATAGGGTCCCATCAAGAAGGATGCCTTGTATGACTAATGGGCTCTCATGAATTGGCGAATTTATGAGCTTAGTATCTTCATTTTTATAACTATATGCCATATTAGGGCCCTTTCACATCTGCGTTTATTTGAAATCGCGGCAGATGCGGTGAAAAAACCGCATCTGCCGCGATTGCCGCATAACCGCTGCACTTGCGGCGCGGTTGCAGTAATCCCCATAGAAAGTATAGGGGGACTTGCGGCAGGTGCGGCAAGTGCGGTTTTGCACTTGCGGCAGGTGCGGCCTGCTGACCGCGGTTTTTTTCGCGGCCGCACCTGCGGCAAGTGCAAAACCGCACTTGCCGCACCTGCCGCAAGTCCCCCTATACTTTCTATGGGGATTACCGCAACCGCGCCGCAAGTGCATCGGTTATGCGGCAATTGCGGCAGATGCGGTTTTTTCACCGCATCTGCCGCAATTTTCAAAAAACGCTGATGTGAAAGGGCCCTTAGAAATGTCGCAATTTGTTTCACAGTTTCTAATTGCACAACAGTTTTGTAACATTTGGCAGCAGTTTCTAAAGCAGTCCTGGAATGCTCTATCACAAAATGATGTCAATTTCGACAGAAAAGTACCCCAGCTGACTATTCATCAAGACTAGTTTGCAAAACATGTTTTAATAAATCAGGCCCAATCAGTTATCTTAATCTAAACCAACTTAAAATAAACCTACTACAACCCAAAAATACAATATTATTCAAAAGTTTTAGTCAGGTGTGAAAAAAATGCTGCAAAGTAACAATGCTTTGAAGAATAGAAGTGTTTATTTTTATATTAATTAGAAAAGTGCAAACTGAATAAACAAAAGAAGCATTTAAATTAAATTCTTATTTGGAGAGACCACCCTTTGAATTTAAAAGAGCATCAATTCTTCTAATTTTTAATACACAAGGTCAGGAGTAGGATTGTAGTCAGGTGTATAAGCAACCAACCCCACCAAACCGGTGATAATGATCGTTTTAATATGTAGATTGAAATGCAGTCCGTAATCAGCTGTGTAAGGGCCCTTTCACATCAGCGTTTTTTTTCAAATCGCGGCAGATGCGGTGAAAAAACCGCATCTGTCGCGATTACCGCATACCGGCTGCACTTGCGGCGCGGTTGCGGTTTTTTCCATACAAAGTATAGGCGGACTTGCGGCAGGTGCGGCAAGTGCGGTTTTTTTCGCGGCCGCACCTGCCGCAAGTGCAAAACCGCACTTGCCGCACCTGCCGCAAGTCCGCCTATACTTTGCATGGAAAAAACCGCAACCGCGCCGCAAGTGCAGCCGGTATGCGGTAATCGCGGCAGATGCGGTTTTTTCACCGCATCTGCCGCGATTTAAAAAAAACGCTGATGTGAAAGGGCCCTAAGAGGCTTAAAATTGGGTGAGGAACAGTCAAATTTTGCTACAAAGATGAGATTCTAGAAGACATTGTCAGCTAGATTGAGCACAGCAAAATAAGATGTGATGTAATTGTAGTACATCAGTAAGCTTCTTCCAGGACTAAGATTTCAAAGAAAAAGTAAAGACTGACTGGCGACACCTGTGTGTAAAGGTGCTAGTTGGAAAAAGCATTATAAAATAAGGTAATTAGCTGCACACTGAACACTAAGAGAAAATATGATCTAGCATAATGGCTTACAAATGAACGGTAAGGCAAATAAGTAAAGCTAATACACAAATTGTGAAACTTAGCTGATGCATTGGCTAATTCATGAGAGCACAATAACCAACCTCAAGCTGTTCTCATCTTATCAGGTCCCTAACCTTGTGCCTCTACTGGTGGTAAAAAACTGCATGCATCAGTGTACTTATGCCTGTGAGTGCAATTAAAACCTGAATGTGTGGGTATAATCAGGACTTAACATGGCTAAGGGATGGGGAAGAGTGCACAGTCAGAAAACTTTAGTAAGGGCAGGGACATACTGTCCGATAGACATGCGAGTCTCTCGGACGAGACTCGGATGTGACTGGAGCAGTGACCCGGAACAGCTTCCCCTGTCAGGACGGGGTTGTCAGCTGCTTATGTTTTTGTGCAGCTGCACACTCCCCGTCCTGACAGGAGAGAGGCCGTTCAGGGTCACTGCTCCAGTCACATCCGAGTCTTGTCTGAGAGACTCGCATATCTATCGGACAGTGTGCCCCTGCCCTAATACTAAAAGTAGATATCAGCTGGCTACACCTGTGTGTAAAGGTGCTAGCTGGAAAAAACATTATAAAATAAGGTTAACAACTGCAAACTGAACACTAAGAATAAACATGATCTAGCATAATGGCAAACAAATGAACATCAAGACAAATATGTAGAGCTAGTACAAATGTGTATAAGAAAAAATGGACATAGCAGAAACTGTTTCAGACTACCAAAAAATTGAGAAACGTAGCAGATGCATTGGACAATTCATGAGAGCCCGATAACCAACGTCAAGGTGTTCTCATCTTATCGGGTCCCTAACCTTATGCCTCTACTTGCGGTAAAAAAACTACTTGAATGGGTGTATATATGCCGCTGAGTGCAATTAAAACCTGCATATGTTGGGTATAATCATGAACCTGGCTACAACAAGATGGTGGGCTTAACATGGCTAAGGGACAGGGGAAGGGTGTGCAGTCAGAAAACTATAGTATTACTAAAAGTTGAGATCGACTGGTGACATCTGTGTGTAAAACATTTTGTGTTATTGTAGCCAGGTTCCAGATTTTACCTACACATACAAGTTTTAATTGCACTCAGAGGCATATATACACCAATGCAAGCAGTTTTTTACCACAAGTAGAGGCACAAGGTTAGGGACTCGATAAGATGAGAACACTTTGACGTTGGTTATCATACTCTCATGAATTGGCCAATGCTTCAGCTACATTTTTCAATGTTTTTTGTATTCCGAAGCACTTTCTACTATGTCTCTTTTTCCCATAAACATTTTTGCTAGCTTTACGTATTTGCCTTGCTATTCATTTTTGTAGCCATTATGCTAGTTCATGTTTTCTCTTAATTTTCAGTGTGCAGCGGTTTACCTTATATCAAGATTTCAAAGCAGAATGGGGTTTCAAGATGTAATAATCACACTCTTTTGAACAGGCATCAAGAAATGGGCAATGTTGAGGACTGTAGACTCAGTTATTTACCAAGTAAGCTTTGTGCATCAGACATGCTTCGCTTTCAAATTGGGAGATAATCAGCAGGGCCATCAGCTCCAAGCTGGCAGCAATCATTTGGACTCAGCTACACCAATCTACTGTGCAGAAAAATCTGGCCACAACTTGACTTAATGGAAGAAGTACTGCCAAGATGCCACTTGTTTAATAATGCAAACAAGGCCATGATTAAACTATGCATGAAAACATAGTAAGAGCCTGCAGAAAAATTGCAGCAAGCTTTCCAAAATGAGTACAAATCTTAAATATTTTGCTTTAATAGAAGATAGTGTCTTCATCAAAAGAGCTTAAAAGCAGAACAAAAATTAATGTCTGGAGGGATAATAAAGCATTATGTAGGTTCCTTACAAGTTTGGGACTACATTGCAGCATAAGGAGCTGTGAATTACTGGTGTCCTCAAAGCTGAGAAATACAAGTACGGTAGTTACTTTTCAGGCATTCAATGTCATCACAAAAGGGCCTCACTGGGTTCAAATTTATTCTGCAGCAAGGCAAAAATCCCAATCAAGGAGTCAATGTCTTTAAGAACTATCTTCATCATAAAGAAAGAGGAGTAAGGTAAGTGATGATATGGCAGTATTTGCACAACCCTATATTCACAGAAAATCTATGGTTACTTTTCCAAGATGTTTGGAACAACGTTCCTGCCAGCAGTGTCCTACGCATGGCAGCGCAGGAGAACGCTGCGGATCTCATTGAAATCACTCCCGGTGGCCGCCGCTGATCTCTCGGGAGATCAGCGGTGGCTACCGGGAGATCAGCGGCTGCTCCAGGCACGGCCGCCGCTAATCTCTGTCGGCGCGATAGATTTGAAGAAACAGCTGATCTGACAAGCTGTTTAAATCTCCCGCACCCACATCACCTCTTCGGTGTCGGCGCGGGAGATTTAAACAGCTGTCACATCAGCTGTTTCTTCAAATCTTCCGCGCCGACAGCGTCGGGAGATCAGCACCATCCAGGAGGAGGAATTCTCTGCCACTGATCCCCGCCTCCCGGCCGCCACCGAGATTGCTGATTGGCTGGCTGGGCACCATACCAATGTGAACGCATGCAGAGATTCTTCTCTGCATTCACATCAGTACGGCAGCGTTTGTGTCTGCATGCCCTCTGCATGCAGACACAAACGCAAATGTGAAACCAGCCATAGAGATGCATTGAGTTGTGCTTCATTGAATACTGCAGCTGCTGTAAGGTTACAGATCCCCAAAAACTAACTTAAGGAGTAGCAATAGAAGATAAAGCCACCAGGACGTGAGTATAAGACAGAGGTCATGGGATTTAAAGTGCCACTGCAGCAGTGGAATAAAAAAAAAACTCTTGAGTGGTGCTTTTTTCAACTCCTAACTAAACCTTTTGCACAGTACTGTATATTAACATAAAAAAAGGTTTTCAGCTTCATCTTTTACTTGGCTTAGGGTGGTTTCACATTTGCATTTTCTTGTCTTGCCTTGTAGTCCGTCCAGATCATGAAGTCTCCTGATCAGGTATGTGTCCCCATACTAAAAATGGGGCCACAGGCACATGCATTTGCATACGTTTTTTGGCTGATCCTTACCACTGCGTCCTTTTGACTTCCTCTCTGGCTGCACAATGTTGTGACTTTAGAGTTTGTCTAAAATCCTGATGCATCCAGATACGTCCCAATGTGGCCACAAATGTAATGTATTGCAATGGTGTCTGGATCTGGAAATAGGCGGATTAATCCAATCGGATCCATTTGACTACACTGAGCATGCTCAAAGTGCCCTCCATCCTCCCTCAGTCCAGATCATCCATCTGCTGCGGTGGCATGCTTTTGCAGATGTGCGGCCGCATGCTGATGCTCCCGTTTGCATCCTGATTTGGATGCAACGCTAGTATGAAGCCAGCCTTATAAATTACAGAGAAGTTTGCAAATACATCTCTGGTATATTTTTACCTTACACTGGGCTAAATTATACATTTGTTTCATTGACGCCATCCACGAACCTTTTGCAGAATGACATTTGCAGTGTTTTCCGTTACCTTACCAGATGTGTTATTATCTAAAGAATATGTAAAAGAAACCATCTGTCTGTCTGTATGTTTGTTTAGTTTTGTACGTTGTGGTATATTTTTTCTTAAGACAAACATTTTGATTGCATTCTCTGTCATATTTCTGTACACAAAACAACACAATACAACACATATATGTGTAGATATAATCTCAGAGGAATAGCAAAGATCAAAGTGACAAAGCCTAACCAGCTGCATATTACAGCTCTCATAAACATCAGCTTTACTGTACATTGTTTATCACATATAAATCCATTTTTCATGCCACTTACATTAGACCATCTATGTACATACGGTATTTTCATCTAATAACTGAAAAATATATATTTAATATCATTATATAAACATCTAATTAAAAAGCAATCTTACCAACAGTGATCTTCTGATATGTTCTTTCTGATCAAACCATCTGAAGTTTAAAATTTACCCCAAAAATTGGATCTATGGCATATTTGCAATACCACAAAACCTGTACTTACCCTAAAAAACAAGCACACAATGTGAGGTGGATCTTTGGCACCCTACGGTTAAGTAGCCACAAAAACATCTGATTGGTGCAGGAATGGATTTCCACATCAGGAGAACTCACAACCAACACCTTCCACCCCAGGCCTGAAGACATTGAGAAGACTGGTATCAAGGCTTGGATGGTAAGCTACCTCCCTGTATAAAATCCCTATCCTTGATCACTACCCCGGGGATCCTGCTCCACCTACAGGGAGCATTACAAACTTGCTGCCTCATCATCATCTCCAGAAGTCTGCAACAGCACCGGTATCATTACCAGATACCGTAGGTGGGTAGGTATTTTTATTGAACCTCTTTTTAAAGTGTCCACCGGGGCCACGGGACCGGGCACCGGCCGCCCGTGACAGACCCAACCGTGAACAGTGAGTCTGGGACCGGGTACCCCAAAGCCCTAGGGTGGGACAGATCCCTTAAGCCCAAGGTCTGTGTGGGCCCACAAGTCATGGGTGTCTGTGGAAACCATAAATGACCAGAATAAGGCTTGAAGCTTGTCAACCAAAACTGTGCACAGATCAACTAAAAGAGTTACTAGAATGTTTTAATATGAGACTAAGACAAAGGTGTGAGTGTTGGGAGGCCTTATTTAGGCCTAAGAAATACAACACATTGGAGCACACCGGGCTACTTGAAAATCTTGAGGTTGAGCACAAGAAAGTCTAGTGCACAGGTGCATATCAATAAGTGCATGGATGGAAAGTAATTTGCAGCAACAACCAGCAGTGTTGTGGTGGAAAACACAGTTGTTTAATTTGACTACTAAAACATTTTTTTTTAATTAAATTATTTTTTTAAAGGGAACCTGTCACCTCCCCAGGGCCTATTAAACTAAAAGATCCACCTTCAGCAGCGCTTATACTGCATTTTGTGAAGGTGGCTCTTACCTCTCTGCCTCGGAGGAACACCAAAATATTAACTTTATAATATTTCCTGTCCTATATGGTAATACATCTAAATGGTCCGGAAGGTACGCTCCCTTTCCTGGACTTAAACGCCTTGCAGCCTGTTACTCCTCCTCTTCTGTCCTTCAGGAGCCTCCTTCTCGCCTCCTCCTCTACTCATCCTGACATCATTGGCACCTGTTACATTAGTTAGTTCTCGGGTATGCTGTGTTAGCTCTGCCTGAGAACTTATGTCAGATGGCATCATCAGATTGTGCCTCCATATAGCGCAGGCACAAGTTCCCGCCCTGTAGTGTTATGCTGTATTCACACTGTGGGGCTGGGAATCTGGCACCTGCACAGACAGCATCATTGTTCCCTCTTCCCTCTGCATACACACATACTCACAGCTTTATATATTAGATAGCAGCAAAACTTAAAAAAAACTATACAAATCCAGTATCACACTGAACTGAAGAATAAATTCATTTTATTATCACTAAATACCGAACAGTGTACTGCACAAAATAACAATAAGAACAATTATTACAGTGATGTCTATTTGTCCCTTTTACCTCCCAAAAATCAGCATAAGGCTCGGTTCACTTTTGCTCTCTGGTCTCCGCTGAGCATTTATGTGAAGATTTCTGTGTTAAAGTGAACCTGTCACCAGATCTGAGTGTGTAAAACTAAAAGAACTACCTTCAGCAGCGCCTGTACTGCAATTTACGAAGATCACCATGCTTTTATGCCCTTACGTCCCCTGTACACCTATTAAATAAGTTTTACAACTTCCCCCCTTATATTATAATTACCGTATATACTCGTGTATAAGCCGACCTGTGTATAAGCCGACCCCCCTACTTTTGCCCCCAAAACCTGGGAAAATCTATTGACTTGTGTATAAGCCGAGGGTGGACCCCAGCACAGGTATACAGCCCCCAGCAGTGTGGTATACAGCAGCCCCAGAGGTATATACAGCAGCCCCAGTGGTAGTATACAGCAGCACACAGGAAACAGGAAGAAGACGCATGAAGATGGAGGATCATGTTTTGGTGGTCCTCGGATGACCCCCCCGGTCTGGCTGGGGATGGAGACTGCAGCTTTGGGTGGGGGCTCCCTGCGTCTCCTACTTGAGGCGGAGTGCCTGGCTCCCACGACGCTGGCAATGCCTTTCCCGACAATGGATTCGCTGGTGAGGTGCTGGAGGGAGGTGGTGGGAGGATGGATCTGCCTGTCCCCTGGGCAGATCTCCATTGAATCTTTAGCTCTCCATATTGATTTTCTCAACCTCTCTCCCTGGGTCAGAGCGGGGATCCGCTCGTGTGCGGATGTCATGGAGGGGGGTAGACTCCTTCCCTTTCCTGCCCTCTCCGGGCGTTTCCCTGGGATTGCTGCCTCATTTTACCAATACACACAAATTGCCCACTTTATGCGCAACATCACTTGGTCCAGCCCCCCCGGTCCCCCTAGAGGCCTCTGTCTTCCAGAGATTCATTCTTTCTGGCGGCGGGCCGCAGGGGCTTTCGGGATTCTATCGTCAAATGAATGCAGAGCTTTTTCCGCTCAAGCCTAGCTATATGAGGCGTTGGGAAGAGGACCTGGATTTCCAGGCCTCAGTGGAGGACTGGTGTGCAGGTCTTAGAGCACTTCAAAAGGCATCTCGATGTGTCAACCACTTAGAGATTCTTAAAAAAATTCATATGCGCTGGTACTATACTCCGATGAAACTGTCTCGTTTCTCTCCTGATCGCTCCCCTCTCTGTTGGCGGGGATGCGGCCTACAAGGTTCTCTGGCTCATATGTGGTGGTTATGCCCTAAAATAACTCCTTTCTGGTCTGTTGTTGCGGCACTCCTGAGGGTCCTAACCGGCTTGAGTTGCCGACTCTCACCTCAATTGGCGCTGCTTCATGTTGGAATTCAACTGTTCCCAAAAGACTCTCATGCACTAGTCTCTAATGTCCTTACGGTGGCCAGACTCTCCTTGGCAGCCAACTGGAGAGCTCCTGACCCCCCAAACTGACGGACGTTTATGCCCGCCTGAATAGTATTTTCCATCATGAATATTGCCTGGCCCTGGATCTTTCTGCAAGAACTCGAGCTAAAATTGACTGGGCAGCCTGGATGAGGCACCCATCTGCGGTCCCTTTGGTATTCTAAGCCTACACCTGCCGGAGGTGTCCGTTCCCTAGTGCCTACCTACTCTCACTATTCTGCAGTGGAGCCCACCTTCCTTTCCCTCCTTCCCTTCCCCTCTTTCCCACCTTGCTCTCCCCTCTGACTCTCCTGCCCCCCCCCCACTTGCCATGTATGTCTTTTGTATAATGTTTTTTTTTGGGACGCAATTGCTGCGTTGTCCCGTTTGTTTTCTGTTTGTGTTATAATTCAATAAAAATTTATTGCATCAAAAAGATGGAGGATCACTATCAGCGGCGGGCGCGGACAGCGGGACTGTGATAAGTATAATTTGCTTTACAGGTGACCGGAGTCAGGCTGGGGGGGCCCTGCATTACTGGGGATGCTGGGGCTGCTGGGGCTGTTGGGCTGCCGTCACTGACTTGCGTATAAGCCGAGGGGGGTACTTTTCAGCCCAATTTTTGGGCTGAAAAACTCGGCTTGTACGCGAGTATATACGGTACATGTTTCCAGTCCGATGGGCTTGTTAGTAGTTCAGTCCATCCCGCCTTTCCTTGTCATTTATCCCCCCTCTCCTTACCGTCCAACAGCTGTCTCGCTATCTGTCCATCCACTCATTGCTGTCTGATAGCCTCTTCTTCTGAGTGACATCTGAATCGTGCACCTGCAGAGGCTTCTCGGGATCATGCAGAGCCCAAAACTGTTCTGCACATGTGCAAACTACTAAAGTCCCTTTGAAAAAGCACAGCGCAACTGTGTGATCCAGAGAAGCCTCCGCACAGGCGCACGATTTAGATGTCACTCAGAAGAAGAGGCTATCAGACAGCAATGAGAGGATGGACAGACAGCGAGAAGAGCTGGGACGGACTGAACTACAATCAAGCCCATCGGATCAGAAACAGGTAATTATAATACAGGGCAGGAAGTTTTTAAAAATTATTTATTAGGTGTACAGTGGGAGTCAGGGCATAATAGCCACAGTCTTAAAATGCAGAATAGGTGCTACTGAAGATGGCGTTTTAAGTTTCACTCACCCAAATCTGGTGACAGGTACACTTTAATCCCAAAATCATGATTCAGACAAAACCCCAGATAAAACCATTGACTGTATAATGAGGCAGATGGAGTCACTTTGGACTCTGTCTTGTCTCTGTTTCTGCGGTGATCCAATATTTTAGTTCTTTCTAGTGCACAAGTGTTAACAGCCACAATTTATCCAAAGTGTATACATCTGATTAGAGTGAGCTGCACTGTTGGAGTTTTGTCTGAATCACATTTTTTTGAAACCCTAACGTAAGTGCTCAGTGTAGAAAACAAGAATGTGATTGCTCTGCTGTTTGCTTTATCTGCGCTGGTTATCAATAATGGAGACATCCCACGTAATTTTTTCCAAGAAATTACTGTATATACTCCTGTATAAGCCGACCCGTGTATAAGCCGACCCCCCTACTGTTGCCCCCAAAACCTGGGAAAACCTATTGACTCGTGTATAAGCCAAGGGTGGACCCCAGCACAGGTATACAGTCCCCCCCCAGTGGTATACAGCAGCCTCCCCAGTGGTAGTGTACAGCAGCCACAGAGGTATATACAGCAGCCCCAGTGGTAGTATACAGCAACCTCCCCAGTGGTAGTATACAGCAGTCTCCCCAGTGGTAGTATACAGCAGTCTCCCCCTGTGGTAGTAAACAGCAGCCACAGAGGTATATACAGCAGCCCCAGTGGTAGTATACAGCAGCCTCCCCCTGTGGTAGTATACAGCAGTCTCCCCCTTTGGTAGTATACAGCAGTCTCCCCCTGTGGTAGTATACAGCAGTCTCCCCTGTGGTAGTATACAGCAGCCTCCCCCTGTGGTAGTATACAGCAGCCACAGAGGTATATACAGCAGCCCCAGTGATAGTATACAGTAGCCCCAGTGGTAGTATACAGCAGCCCCAGTGGTAGTATACAGCAGTCTCCCCAGTGGTAGTATACAGCAGTCTCCCCCTGTGGTAGTATACAGCAGCCACAGAGGTATATACAGCAGCCCCAGTGGTAGTATACAGCAGCCTCCCCAGTGGTAGTATACAGCAGTCTCCCCCTGTGGTAGTATACAGCAGTCTCCTCCTTTGGTAGTATACAGCAGTCTCCCCCTGTGGTAGTATACAGCAGTCTCCCCCTGTGGTAGTATACAGCAGCCTCCCCCTGTGGTAGTATACAGCAGCCACAGAGGTATATACAGCAGCCCCAGTGATAGTATACAGTAGCCCCAGTGGTAGTATACAGCAGCCCCAGTGGTAGTATACAGCAGCCCCAGTCGTAGTATACAGCAGTCTCCCCAGTGGTAGTATACAGCAGTCTCCCCCTGTGGTAGTATACAGCAGCCACAGAGGTATATACAGCAGCCCCAGTGGTAGTATACAGCAGCCTCCCCAGTGGTAGTATACACCAGTCTCCCCCTGTGGTAGTATGCAGCAGTCTCCCCCTGTGGTAGTATACAGCAGTCTCCCCCTGTGGTAGTATACAGCAGTCTCCCCCTGTGGTAGTATACAGCAGTCTCCCCCTGTGGTAGTATACAGCAGTCTCCCCCTGTGGTAGTATACAGCAGTCTCCCCCTGTGGTAGTATACAGCAGCCTCCCCCTGTGGTAGTATACAGCAGCCACAGAGGTATATACAGCAGCCCCAGTGATAGTATACAGTAGCCCCAGTGGTAGTATACAGCAGCCCCAGTGGTAGTATACAGCAGCCCCAGTGGTAGTATATAGCAGCCTCCCCAGTGGTAGTATATAGCAGCCTCCCCAGTGGTAGTATACAGCAGCCTCCCCAGTGGTAGTATACAGCAGTCTCCCCAGTGGTAGTATACAGCAGTCTTCCCCTGTGGTAGTATACAGCAGCCCCCCCCTGTGGTAGTATACAGCAGCCCCCCTGTGGTAGTATACAGCAACCCCTCCCCTGTGGTAGTATACAGCAGCCCCCCCCTGTGGTACTATACAGCAGGCCCCCCCTGTGGGTATACAGCAGTGCCCCCCCCTGTGGTATATACAGCCCCCCTCCCGTTGCTGCCGCACACCCGTAAAAAGAAGAGCTTTCATACTTATCCTCCTGCTGTCACCACGCGCGCATCCTCCGTTCTCCTTCCTGCTTGTACCCGGCGTCCATCCATATGACCGTGCACAAATAATGATGTCATTACTTGTGAGTGGTCACGTGGATGGATGCCGGGTACAAGCAGGAAGCAGAGCGGAGGATGCGCGCGCGGTGACAGCAGGAGGATAAGTATGAAAGCTCTTCTTTTTACAGGTGTGCGGCAGCAACGGGGGGGCTGTATATAGCACGGGGGGGGGGCACTGCTGTATACCCAAAGGGGGGGTCGGAGGAGCGCTGAGACAGTGCAATGTAATATGCACCGCTCCCCCTGCTGCTGATGGACAGGGGGATGCAGTGCATATTGCATTGCACTAATGAGCGGGGGCTTGTGACTGCCCGCTCACTCTACAGCCTCCCCCACCTCCTCCAGCCCCCGGACACTGGCCCCACACACACTGAGCCGTCACTGACTCGTGTATAAGCCGAGGGGGGCACTTTTCAGCACAATTTTTGTGCTGAAAAACTCAGCTTATACACGAGTATATACGGTATTTAAGATGTGGGGTCCTCTATTTTGATAATCAGCAAAGATAATGCAGTGGGCTGGAATTACAGTGGAAGAACCATGGATATTGGCTCCTTCCCATCTTAATATCAGCCGCCAACTGATGGCTTTATCTTGGCTGGTAGCAAATAGGAGGGAACACTCGTCATTTATTTATTTACTTATTTATTTTTACACCACACTTCCACCTGTCATGCTCTGAGAGCAGGCAGACAATTTGATGAGTAGGACTGACTGCTAGCCAATCACAGATGCCAGCACAGAAGGTGTGGATGTGTATAGCAAGCAGTCTGAATGCAACCAATTAAAGATGCTGTCACAGAGAGTGGGTGGGGACAGAGTGGCTTAGAAACAGTCTGGCAGCAGTCTAATCTGCTAGTGCAACACAGTATGTAACATTGTACTGCTTTAATCCCTATTTTGCTTCCTCTTGCAGCCCCCTAGCCCTTACTACCACCATTTTACAGCACAGAAATTTGGGTTTCCTTTTGTCTTAAATGGAGTTTAGGTTTGGCGTGAAGTCTGGGTGCTGAACTAGACTTTTTTTTTTAAAGTCTGTCCAAACCCAGCAAACCTGGGCATCCACGGGTCCGATCATCTCTAGTTATGAATATCAAAATTAGCTTGGTCACTAAGGGGCTAAGATTAAAAAAGTCATTGTATATTTAAAGGTGATATCCAGTATAACGCAACAAAAAAAATTGTCCCTAAGCACTAACAGGCAGATAGCTCGGCACTGTTCACTGCCAATGTTGGCGCTTCCGGTTATGTCACAACTATACAGGGAAGGATTCCCTCCCCTCGGTAGATGGATGCATATCCCATGTCATGGTGATTGACAGCCGGCTCACCCAATCAGGCAGCAGGGGAGCCTGCTGTGAATCAGTGTGACATCAGCTATGTGCCCACTACCGCAGAGCGGAAAATCCGCTCTCCCTACTCTGTGTTTACTCCGCCATGTTATCCGTGGCAGGAGCGGTCTGTGCCGGGGGTGAACAATGGGGACTGGTGCCAGCTACCTGCCTGTTAGTGTTTGGGCACTTTTTATTTTTTACTAAATATCCCAGATTTCTCCTTTAATACCTTAACGACAGCCGTACGCCTCTAGACGTCGGCTGTCATTACCCCGTGTTTGAAGTGAGCTCCGACGTGGAGCTCACTTCAAACCTCCCACATCTCAGCTGATCTCACTAGCTGAGATGTGGGAGCAACAGCACCAATCAGTCCCGCCGTCCGATCAGTGCTGTTAACCCCTTAGATCCCGCCCTCAATCTCTGAGAGCGGGATCTAAGGGAGCCGGAGCGGGCGGCGCGCGGTTACCGGGCTCCAGGGGAGATCTCGCGATAGTATCGCGGGATCTCCCGTGCTGATGTCACAGGCCAGGGTCCTGGCTTTACCCTGGAACCTGTCATGGAGCATTTCCGGGTTGTGGTTGGCAGGGGCTGCCAACCACAACAGGTCCGCAATTCTGACACATACAGAGGAGCTGCAGCTCCTCTGTATGTGTCAGAAGCGATCGGACTGTGCAACTGCATGCCTCTCACAGGGACTGTGTAAAACTAAGAATCAATAAGCAAATAAAGTTTTTAAAAAGTTGAAAAAAAAAACAAAAAACAAAAAAGTTCAAATCACCCCCATTTTCTCCCATCCACAATAAAAGTATTAAAAAAAAAAAAAATACACATACGGTATTTGGTATTGCCGCGTTCAGAATCGCCCGATCTATCAATATAAATAATCAAATAATGAGATCCGTAAACTGCGTAGCGCAAAAAATGGTTCAAACGACAAAATTACGTTTTTTTGGTCACTGCAACAATGCTAAACAATGCAATAACGGGCGATCAAAACAGCGCATCCACCCAAGTATGGTATCATTAAAAACGTCAGCTCGAGATGCAAAAAATAAGCCATCACCCAGCCCCAGATCCCGAAAAATGAGGACGCTATGAGTCGCAGAACATGGCGCAAAAAGTGCAATGTTTTTTTTTCTCATGCTTTTGAATTTTTTTCCACCACCTAGATACCAATAAAGGTATACATGTTTGGTATCTACAAACTCGTACTGACCCGAGGCATCACACAGTCACGTCCGTTTTACCATATAGTGAACACGGCGACTACAAAACCCAAAAAACAAACGTCTTATTGCACTTTTTTTGCAATTTCACTGCATTTAGAATTTTTTTGCAATTTCCCTGTACACTATATGGTAAAACAAATTATTGCATCTGAAAGTACAACTCGTCCCGCAAAAAACAAGCCGTCATATGTCTGTGTCTACAGAAAAATAAAAACGTTATGGCTCTTTGTAGCCGAGGAGCGAAAAAACGAAAATGAAAAATGACAAATTTCTTCGTCACTAAGGGGTTAATTGGAAAACACTTTAAGAATGTCCTATGTGATTTAGTCATAGAGTTCATCATATCTGTCACTTTCTCATTTGGACCAGCAATCAGACATTATTCCCTGTGATTTAGATCAAATTAAAACTATAGCTACCACCCAAGTTGCAATCGTTGTTTATGGAAACAAGATATAATGCACAATATGTATTCTGTTTTTGGCACAATAACATAAATAAAAATGGCTTATTTTAACATTTTTATGTTAAATGTCAACAATTATGGAGACAGAATTTATGCTTTCTTGGCTCTGACTCCCAGTTTAACTATGTAGCAAACATTTTTACTTTATAGGATGGTTGTAAATACTTTACCATGACTTTTTTTCTCATAAAATAACATTCAGTTTTGTCAGTAGAATATCCTTACAAAGTTGTGTTTTGGTATTATCACAAGTTTTACTCGGCGTGAAATTATCCCTTTGACCTTCAAATCATTTGTTAAAACCTGAAGCTCCTTGTGTTATGTTTGCAATATCACACAGCTGTTCTACCCATGAAACTATAGTTGTTGGAGAAATGATGGCGGCATTAATACCTCTTATATAACAAGCGAAGAATTCAACAATATTACTACTGTACAAGTATTTTCTGCTGCTGCTTGAGATAGTTAAGTTTCCCAGGAATATCCATTGATGATCCTTAGTATAGGCCACTGAAGTATGATCAGTAGGTATCTGGCCCCAGGACCCCTACTGATCTAAAGAATGACAGGGCTGCTAAATGAACTGTGGTTTGTACAAGAAAAGGCTTCATGCACAGATTTGCTGCTATATGTAAAACAAGAGTGGTTTAGTTTTGGTTTATTTGGTATTAAAGGGAACCTAACAGGTCCTCCATGCTCCATGAACCACCAGAAGTTGTATCTCCATATCTAAATTCCCATCCTAACAATTGCTTTTTTACATTGGACACATATACAGATCTTTAGGAGGAGTATTTTTAAAGTCTGTTAATGATATACAAATGAATCCTGTGACTTATTGATGGGGCGTTAGTTTTCCCAGATTAGTTGACCCAATTAACATGTCATCACACTGCTTTGGGCATAATAACATGCTTTCTAAAGGGTATGTCACACGCGTCGATATCGCTGTCAAAGTCGCTCATGCGTCACGGATTTTCAGTCGCTCAAGCGACGTAAAAGTGACGCAGGAGCGACATTGAAGCGTGTGACCAAGCGATGCAACCAGCGATATGTTGCTGATCGCCGATCGCAGGTTTCACTGCCAGACGTAAAACCTGTCGCTCATCGCTCAGTAGACCTTGTGCATCACTGCGTGTGACACTAAACTCAGCGACGTATTTTCTATTTTGACAACGTACAAGTGACTAAATAAAATCGCTCGCAAGATGGCGACATCACCGCATCGCTGGGTCATATTGACGCGTGTGACATCTTACCTGCGATAATTCCACATCGCTCAGGCGATTAATAATTTGTGACGCATGAGCGATATCGCGGGCGACATTGACACGTGTGACAGGCCCTTTAGAGTCAACGTCATCACTAGCATTCTACAAATCACATTCATGTGTGTGACTTTGTTTTCTTTCATTACTGTCCCTCTGAAGATGGGTGTAGGCAGCATGGCTTCAGAGAGGCGCATGCACTGCCCATAATTAGAAGTACAGAAGAGGGCCTCTGCACATCTGATCATGCATAGTGTGCCTCTCTGAAGCCCGGATGCATACACCCAGCTGCAGAGGGACAGTGATGAAAAAGAACAAAGTTAGGGCCCTTTCACATCAGCGTTTTTTGAAATTTGCGGCAGATGCGGTGAAAAAAACGCATCTGCCGCAATTACCGCATACCGGCTGCACTTGCGGCGCGTTTGCGGTAAACGCCATGCAGAGTATAGGCGTACGTGCGGCAAGTGCGGTTTTGCACTTGCGGCAGGTGCGGCCGCGAAAAAAAACGCGGTCAGCCGCGTTTTTTTTCACGGCCGCACCTGCGGCAAGTGCAAAACCGCACTTGCCGCACCTGCCGCAAGTACGCCTATACTTTGCATGGCGTTTACCGCAACCGCACCGCAAGTGCAGCCAGTATGCGGTAATTGCGGCAGATGCGTTTTTTTCACCGCATTTGCCGCAAAATTCAAAAAACGCTGATGTGAAAGGGCCCTAACATGCATATACGTGATTTGTAGAGGCCTGGCCATTACGTTGGCTTTCGGAAAGCATGTTATCACGCTCATAGTGCATATCATAAACAGACTTTAGAAATACTTTTTCTAAAGATCTGCTCAATTGTTTGGCAGTGAATTAAGATATGTAGACACAAATTCTGGCAGTTCTGGGTGCACAGGGGATCTGCCAGGCTCCCTTTAAGTGTCTTTGCTGCTGTTGGATGCTAACTAGGGGAACAATAATGCACTTTACTAGAAAAGAATAATTAATGTGAAGTTTCATAGAGAGTAATGGAGTGAAGATGTACATTGTTGACCTCAACTACATCAAGAGACAAAACTCTAAAAAATAAAGAAAAGGCACTTCCAATACATATGGTTGTTTAGAAATTAAAGGAACCCTCTTTTCTGACCTCTAGTAAAGATTTCTCATTTTTCAGTTTTGTACAGGTCACAACAGTTTAAATGCACATCTATGTCAGTCTATTCCGTGAGCTGTGGTCACTTGACTTTACTGTCACCACTTACTGAAAAAGGCTGGGAGATGGATTTACACAAGCGCAGCAAGTGAGGTGCTAGCTCGAAACTTGAAAGAGGAGGATCTCACAAATTGAGAGGAGCCACAACAAAGCTGAAACCACCCAACCCACAGTCCCACCCTGACTAAAAAGCTTTTGCACCAAGAGTTTTAAGGTAAATTACACAAAAACCAGGCTACATATTTTTGCACTATACTAATCAATTAAATCAGTATAACTGGGCCATTATGTACATACCTTTTCTATTATAGGTTAAATCCTTATTGCAGGTTCTCTTTAAACCTATTATATCCACTTAGTCAAAAACATATGAAAAGCACATTATTTTGTTTAATTTGACTAGACACTAGGAAGCTCTTCAAAATGTCACTTCCACTGTTAGTAAGGCAGAAAGTGGCATAGTAAGGGCAGCAAAATTCAGAAATCCTATCAAACCAGCTGAAGGTTTGCAACAGAAGGTATTCACATAAAAGGCACTAATTACACAACATGCGTCACATTGAGTCTGAATCATGTTATCCCTCATAGGACTGTCTCTTAAAAGCTAAATCATCTGGGTCATAAAGGGTCACAATGGTTAGATTACCACTAATAGGGTAGTTATCCATGATCCAATAGACAGGCAATAACTTCAAAACATAGCACAAAACCTTTGACTAGATATGACTAAAATTATATCTCAGAAATAGGTGCAGAATCCGGGATTAAGACAGCGCGGTCTTAATCCCGGATTCTGCACCTATTTCTGAACTCGTCTCTCACGGGATCTGCAGCGACCAGGCATTTTTACTAGTTGTGGGTTCACAACAGAAAGAGGTGAGTGGTTCCAGATAACTCCCCTCTGTTGTACCCTGGTGACCGCTCTATGTGTGCTCCCCTCCCCCTCCTTTTTTGTCTTAAAATGATATCTAAATTTTAACAAATGACATCCAGTCAAATAGAATAAAGGTAACAAATTACAGTCATATTTTTGTAGAAAGACAACAGTGCAGTGTTGAATGGCACAGACTTAGCCCTAATTCTGCATTACAGTGCCGAGGTCTAATAATGACATCTTTGGTGGCATTAATGTGGACTGCCAAATGTCAGAGCGACATGCAAGCAACAAATGAGCAATATGTGCTATTCAACTAGGATCAAAAATAGTATTTCTATAATGGATATCAGTCAATACAAGACATATGTCTCAGATGAGAGTGCACGTCACATGTAGATACAGTCTTTTTTGTAGTTGTGTATAGGTCTCAATCATCTTTGACATGTGGAGAAATAAATATTCTTTGTTGAACTGTTCAAGCTCTGTCATGTTGTAATGGGCATTGACCAGCTACTTTAACATACAGCCACAAATTCTCAATAGGATAAGGGCCCTTTCACATCAGCGTTTTTCGTAAATCGCGGCAGATGCGGTGAAAAAACCGCATCTGCCGCGTTTGCCGCATAACCGTTCCACTTGCGGCACGGTTGCGGTTTTTTCCATAGGAAGTATAGGGGGACTTGCGGCAGATGCGGCAAGTGCGGTATTGCACTTGCGGCAGGTGCGGCAGCGAAAAAAACCGCAGCTGACCGCGGTTTTTTTCTCTGCCGCACCTGCCGCAAGTGCAATACCGCACTTGCCGCATCTGCCGCAAGTCCCCTATACTTCCTATGGAAAAAACCGCAACCGTGCCGCAAGTGGAACCGTTATGCGGCAAACGCGGCAGATGCGGTTTTTTCACCGCATCTGCCGCGAATTACGAAAAACGCAGATGTGAAAGCACCCTTACGGACTGGACTTTGCTCCTAAACAGGACACTGGCATAGTTTTGTGTTGGTTCAATGTTTTGCTGGCAAATAAATCTATTAAATCTCCAGGATTCTCTATATGTTACAGCTTTTACTTTTTCAACTTTAGACCCATAATGTAAGCTTCGACTAGTCATAAACACAAAACAACTGTATGCACACACAACATAAACTTTAAAAGTGAGCCTATCAATACATACTCCTCAACACTGAACTCACAAAACCAAGAAGGAAAAGTCATGGAATTATGTAATATCAGAATTGTAAGCAGTGTTAATTACATGAAAAATGGAAAAAAAAAATTCAAAATATCTTGATTTATTCTTTGGCAATTATGAGCATAAAGGATAAAAATGCATGAGCTTACATGATTAAGAATGCTGTAAATGAGCTTATTAATGCTTGTCTGTAGAATATTCTGCCACACTGAAAGCATTAGGCTGTGTTCACACTGGGCGTTTTTGGGCTGTTTTTGCTCATCTGTTTTTGTAGCCAAAACCAGGAGTGGAGCAATCAGAGGAGAAGTCTAATAGAAAAACGTCACCACTTCTGGATTTAATCACCTGCTGCTGGTTTTGGCTACAAAAACTGTTGAGCAAAAACAGCCCAAAAACGCCCAGTGTGAACACAGCCTTAAGGCACAAAAGTCATCAAGCTGGCATCTTCATGGCAATAGCCGACCAATGTCATCTCAAATATACTCAATGGGAGACAAGAGTGGAGATGTAGCAGGCCATGGTAATACACTAAGGTCATGTAGACTGCTCACAGTAATGGGAGGAACATGGGGCTCTGTGATGTCATATTGAAAAACGGCTCCTAGGAAACTTCGGAGAGATGAGCATGCCACTGGTTTCACAGCCAAATTAAACAGTGAGCTGTTAGTGTACTTGAAATTAAGAAGAAATAAGTCCAGCTACCTTACATTATTCTAACCTACACCATACTCCTTAAAGTAGTGATGATGTGATTTTCCCTCATGCAGGCCTCATCGTGTTGTCCACCTGGTCTCATCAGATTAAAAAAAAAGTGTGTAGTGATCGAATCTTTACTGTAAGTGAAATTCATGTCAAATACCAAGCCCAAGGAGTATAACAGTGCATTTACAAATCAGAAGGCATTTGCACAACATTGGGCCATGATCCAGATGTCCAGCTACTTGTGTTCTTCTCACTTCAAGCCAAAGCTCCTAAAGGATAACATCATACAAAGCCATATGACAATGAAAGCTGGAATGGAGGTTTATCTACTGACGATTACATGGGCAATACCATGAATTGCTGTTCATAAGTTAATGTGAAAGAGTGCTGTGATCCATTATTCAACACAACATGACATGCCATGCCACGTGTTGTTCTTGATACTGTGATCATCCTGTGTGGCCTTAATGTGTTACCATTTATCACAGGACTTGTCTCCCATCGAGCACATCTGGGACATCATTGATCGTCAACTGCAAGGAAAGCTGCCAGAAGAGGATCTTGATTATGCTCATGTATGATTGTTATGAGAATGGCAGATACTTCCTCAGATATCCACTAGTAAGCTCACTGAGAGAATGCCATGGCATCTCGGTTTATTAAGTACAGGGTACTGAAACTTGATACTGAATAAATAGATAGTTTTGAACATTTTGTTTCCATTTTTCATCATTTAAATATCATTTTCATTTTTACCTCCCCTTTTTCCAAGATTTATAACTTTTTTTTATTTTTCTATCAATATAGACATATGAGTGCTTGATTTTTGCTGGACAAGTAGTATTTTCAGAGGACATAATTTATGCGTTTGTTTTCGCTGCCGCACCTGCCGCAAGTGCAAAACCGCACTTGCCGCACCTGCCGCAAGTCCCCCTATACTTTCTATGGGAAAAACCGCAACCGCGCCGCAAGTGTATCGGTTATGCGGCAAACGCGGCAGATGCGGTTTTTTCACCGCATCTGCCGCAAATTTCAAAAAACGCTGATGTGAAAGGGCCCTTAGACCTACCATAACGGCATTCATTTACACAACACTTTACAGAAATCACCGACACTGTAGTTAATGGATCTCAGAATCTAAATTCACAATGTGTCTTTGTAGAGTGAGAGGAAACCCAAATAATAATAATAATAATAGGAAAATTGTAGTCAACACAGCTGTCAGTTGCTTAGTTCACTGCTCATATCCCTGTAGACTGTGAGCCCTCACAGACAGGGTCCTCTCCCGTCGTGTATCAGCAAGCCTTGACTGTTCATATGTACTGTATCTGTTCTTGTTACCCCCACTTCTTATGTAAAGCGCCATGGAACCAATGGCGCTATATAAATAAATAATAATAATATCTGACCAAGGCAAATCGGGGGGTGTATTGGATCCTCATTAATCTTAATAATAATAAAATGTATTCACTTATATAGCACCATTACGTCCAATCTAAATTCCTCATCAGTATGTATTTACACTGTGGGAAGAAACAGGAGAACCCAGAGGAATTTCAATATACTACAGGAGTATCTCTTATTAGGTAGTTTTTATTGCGTATTAAAATGTCCTGTGTGGACCGTGTGACAGTGTTTAACATACACAACACATAAAAAATATATAACCTCCCCCACACCCAAGAAAACACAATATCTATTGTATTATGGAAGAAAAGTTGATTCCATAAATGTCACCTGAGCAGTGTTTTACGTATAATTCCTAACGGGTTGTCTGGATATAAGTCTCCAGACATAAACCACGTAGGTATTAATGGTCCGTCTGTCACTTTCAGTCACTGTTAGTATATATCACAAGCGGAGTCCCCAAATAACATAGGTATAAGATCAGGTCTCCAAATGATACGTAACATCTATTATCATGCATTTAGCATCCACAAATACAGTAGATGATGTATACAACACATATGACCACAGGTTGTGATCTTTTAACGCCCGACGCGTTTCGCCTTTCTTGTACTATAAAGGCTCTTCAGGGGCTTATGCATCAGGATATATGATAAGATACATCAGATGATGGACGGGTTCCTTATGATATTCAGGTAGCCCGTGTTGTGAGATCTTGTCCCAGGTTACTTTCCTTATCTCAGATGGAGACAGAATGTGATCCCATATGTATGTGTGGGGCTTTCACGTCCACAGAGTGTTCTTTCTGTAAACATAGGGGAAAGCTGTGGTAGTTGTATTACAAACAATATCCTCCCCAAATGGAAGGGTTTAGGCTCTGAAGGTTTATATTCAAATTTATATAGAGACCTCCACCAGTATAGAGAAGTGATTATATTTAGCTACAGGTGAAACCACAGTGTCAGTATGTAGTCAAGACTATGGACATCAGTGGAAATGTATAATTTGGATATCTTTATACCTTTACAAATCGGTGCTTGTGATATATACTAACAGTGACTGAAAGTGACAGACGGACCATTAATACCTACGTGGTTTATGTCTGGAGACTTATTACCAGACAACCCGTTAGGAATTATACGTAAAACACTGCTCAGGTGACATTTATGGAATCAACTTTTCTTCCATAATACAATAGATATTGTGTTTTCTTGGGTGTGGGGGAGGGTTATATATTTTTTATGTGTTGTGTATGTTAAACACTGTAACACTGTCACACGGCCCACACAGGACATTTTAATGCGCAATAAAAACTACCTAATAAGAGATACTCCTGTAGTATATTGAAATTTATCATTTGGATATCTTTATACCTTTACAAATCGGTGAAAACAGAACCCAGAGGAAACCCACGCAAACACACTCCTTGGAGATGTTGGCCTCGGTGGGATTTGAAACCAGGACCCCAGTGTTGCAAGACTGCAGTGCTAACCACTGAGTCACTAGGCTGGCCCTTACATTAATATGATATTGATGACATCCTAAAGATAGGTCTTCAATATCTGAAAGGGAACCTGTCATGTTTTGTTTTTTGTTTTTTTAAACCTCCATAATATTATTTAGACCATGCGCTGCGCATCATTAACCTGGTTTTAAAAAAATCCATTTACACCATGTGACTGTATTAGGCAGAGTTAAGGCTACATTTCCTTCACGTCAGGCCTGCTTACCTCTTGGTGATGTCATAAAAACACACTTTAAATGCTTGTATGTGAATTAGATATCTGCACAAAGTCATTGGGGTAGATACTTCAGCTGCCAATTTGTCACGTCAATCCACAATCAGTCATGCAGTTTTTTAAATATAGTCATGCCCCCCCTGAATTGTAATATCTTAACATCATTTCCAGACCTGCAGAAATTCAATAATGCTGTAGAAGAACCTGTGGTAATGTCACAACCATGTGACTGTATTAGGCAGAGTTAAAGCTACATTTCCTTCACGTCAGGCCTGCTTAGCTCTTGGTGATGTCAAACAATTACCGTATATACTCACGTATAAGCCGAGTTTTTCAGCCCAAAAATTGGGCTGAAAAGTCCCCCCCTCGGCTTATACGTGAGTCACTGTATACTGTATGCAATGTATGCAGTATACAGTGCCCCCCCATATCAGTATACAGGCCCCCCCCCTTGGGTAGTAATTCTGTAAAGGAAGAGATTAGTATACTTATCCCTCCGCTGTCCCGCTGCCGCTGTCCCGCCGCCGCCATCGCGCTCTTCCGTCTTAATCCAGCGTCTTCCGGCTTCTTCCGGCTTCCTCCGGTGGGCGCAGGCAATGACGTCATTGTGTGCGCGCCAGAGGAGGAAGCCGGAAGAAGCCGGAAGACGCTGGATGAAGACGGAAGAGCGCGATGGCGGCGGCGGGACAGCGGCAGCGGGACAGCGGAGGGATAAGTATACTAATCTCTTCCTTTACAGGATTACTACCCAAGGGGGGGGCCTGTATACTGATATGGGGGGGCTGCTGTATATACCTCTGGGGCTGTATATACCTCTGGGGCTGTATATACCTCTGGGGCTGCTGTATACTACCTAAGGACTGCTGTATACTACCACTGGGGCTGCTGTATATACCTCTGGGGCTGTATATACCTCTGGGGCTGTAAATACCTCTGGGGCTGTATATACCTCTGGGGCTGCTGTATACTACCACTGGGGCTGATGTATATACCTCTGGGGCTGTATATACCTCTGGGGCTGTATATACCTCTGGGGCTGCTGTATACTACCACTGGGGCTGCTGTATACTACCACTGGGGTTGCTGTATACTACCTCTGGGGCTGCTGTATACTACCTCTGGGGCTGCTCTATACTACCACTGGGGCTGCTGCTGTATATACCACTGGGGAGGCTGCTGTATACCACACTGCTGGGGGCTGTATACCTGTGCTGGGGTCCACCCCCGGCTTATACACGAGTCAATAGGTTTTCCCAGGTTTTGGGGGCAAAAGTAGGGGGGTCGGCTTATACACGGGTCGGCTTATACACGAGTATATACGGTACAATGCAGGGAGCATGACGAAATTGAAAAAATATGAATGAACCTGAGTGACAGTAAGTAAAAGTGTCATGCCTTAGACTGTAGACAGGTGCATGTGTGTGCTGTCACCTCAGCATATAAAGTCTTTTTTTAAAATAAATATGAGTAATTTTGTTTTCAGAATACCATGTTAGTGATGCAGATTGCATTAACCCCTTTACGACTAATGACGAGTATACTCTAAACGAACAGTGACAGTTCAATTCTAAAAGCTGTCAGTGACAGCCAAGGGTTAGGGGAAGAGGTGTGGGGACCCTTGTTAGAGGTTCCCACACTCAGAGCGATGTGATCGGTCAGTCAATCTGACCAACCGATCACATCAAGATCACGCAGGGAAATACATGATCTCTGCAGGAGCCGGGATGTCAGCTGTGCCCGGCTCCTGCAATCATCCCCTGCTTGTGCCCACTGCTATGCCCGCTCTCCTGCATCACCCCCCCACACTCATTCCCCATGACCCCCACTGTGTCTGGCACCCCCCCGCTCATCCCCCCTGTCCCCCGCTGTGTCCGGCCCCCCACTCATCCCCCTGTCCCCTGCTGTCACTGTGTCCCCCCACGCTAATTCCCCCTGCTATGTCCACCCCCGTTCCCCTCCCCTCGGTCATCCCTCTTGCTCCCGCCTTGTCCCGGGTCCCCCACTGTCCCCCCTGTCCCCTGCTGATTCTGGGCCCCCCCGCCACCGCTGGTGACTGGCGGGAGAAGGTGATCACCAACCCGGTGAACACCTCTTCCCGCCGCTTCCTCCGCTCACCTCCTCCTGCCGCCGACCTTCTCCTGCCACCGCCGACCTCCTCCTGCCGCCGCCGCCTCCTCCAGCCGCCACTGCCTCCTCCTACCGCCGCCGACCTCCTCCTGCCGCCGCTGCCTGCAGGGGGATCCCTGATCCCCCATCCCCCTGCAAGGGGATCCCTGATCCCCCTGCAGCCTACAGGGGGATCCCTGATGCCCCATCCCCCTGCAGGGGGATCCCTGATCCCCCATCCCCCTGCAAGGGGATCCCTGATCCCCCTGCAGGGGGATCCCTGATCCCCCATCTCCCCGCAGGGGGATCCCTGATCCCCCAACCCCATGCAGGGGAATCCCAAATCCCCCATCCCCCTGCATGGGGATCCCTGATCTCCCATCCCCTGCATGGGGATCCCCGATACCCCTGCAGGGGGATCCCTGATCTTCCATCCCCCTGCAGGGGGATCCCCGATACCCCTGCAGGGGGATCCCTGATCTCCCATCCCCTGCAGGGAGATCCCTGATCTCCCATCCCCATGCGGGGGGATCCCTGATCCCCCATCCCCCTGCATGGGGATCAAACTGCAGAAATATCTGACAGCTCAGCTGCAGTGATCCAGTAGATCACTGTGCCCAAGTTGTCAGATCGCTTTCTACATCTTGATCCCCATGCAGGGGGATTCCCCGGCATGGGGATTGAGCTGCAGAAAGCAATTTGGCAGTTCGGGTGCAGTGATCCAGTGGATCACTGAAACCAAGCTGTCAGATTGTTTTCTGCAGCTTGCTCTTCATGCAGGGGAATCCCCTTGTATGGGGATTGAGCTGCAGAAAGCAATCTGACAGCTCGGGTGCAGTGATCCAGTGGATCACTGAAACCAAGCTGTCAGATTGTTTTCTGCAGCTTGCTCTTCATGCAGGGGAATCCCCTTGTATGGGGATTGAGCTGCAGAAAGCAATCTGACAGTTTGTGCGCAGTGGTCCAAACTGTGCAGTGATCCACTGCACAGTGATCCGGGCTTTCAGACCACTGCGCCCAAGCTGTCAGATCGCTTTCTGCAGCTTGCTCTCCATGCAGGAGATTCCCCTTGCATGGGGATCGGGCTGCAGAAAGCAATCTTGCAGCCCCGGCACGGCACCCGGGCTGCCAGATTGCTGCTCTGCAGTCCGATCCTCCTGCATGGCGATCGTGGGACCTTCGTTGTGGACTACGTCGGAGGCGATCGAGCGTCGTGGGACCTTCGTTGTGGACTACGTCGGATCTTTTTATAAT
>JARQOC010000005.1:401327093-401542087 GCA_033576535.1 Allobates femoralis | reverse complement strand
TTAAGTCTGCCATATCCACCCAAAATGCATTAATTTTAGGTATTATGATTACAGGAACACGGAACCAAGGGAGGTTTCCATGAGAAGACAGGAGCTAGAAATTTGTGACAACTCTGCAAGGTTTAAACACTGACCAAATGGTCGCTAGTGGCCAGGCCTGATATTCTCTATTTACTATAGGAATGAGGGTGCTTGGAAAAAACAGGGAATTGAATATGGAATGTATTCATCATTAAATTATCCCATTGTCCAGTCACACGCCTGAGATTAGAATATTAAAACTGCAGGCCTTTCTGGAAACATGAGCCCAGGGCCAAATATATAAAAAACTGGGTGGAACAAAAGTAAGCGTTCACATGAGGGGGTTGGCCAATGCTGATGTGATCCATGATTCATTTTTCCTTCCCCAAAGAAACAGAAAAATTACTTTAGAGTGGAATTTAGGCATTTCTGTATTTCTCGCATTTTATTTTTTAACTGTTTTGCATACCAGTGTGTCATTTTTATTCTTATTTTTATACATTTTTATTGTAAGCATTGTAATTTTTATATTCAAGCTTAAAACTTAATATGTTTGATCCTTGTATTCTCTAAAAAATCCATAGCCTTACAGCGTGTGTGTGACCCTGTTGATTGACAGACATTAGTATATTTTGGGGACTCATCACTCCATGTGTTTGATGATCGGTGGCAGCATGCTGTGTAGCTGGGGTGTGATTTTATGCTCCTTTTATAACCTATAACAGAGGTTGAGTGCTGTTCTGAGTGAGAGGGAATAGATTAACCCTTGCAGGTGCACCTCAAGTCACCAGAGATGGGGGTACATGAAACTAAACATCCTCCAAGAGCAACTTTACCCAACACTACTGGAGCAATTTGGTGATGAACAATGCTGTTTCTTGCATAGTGGAGACCATGCCGCAAGGCAAAATTGATCACCAAGTAGTTTGGCCGGGAGAATTGCAGTGAGTCCATTAATTCTGCTCTGTGCATGGTCTGTGCTGCACTGGTGTCTTAAAGAGCCCTAACATTGGCAGAATGAACCATGTTCAATAAACAGTCTAAAGGCCCGGTTACACATACCGATGTTCCAGTGGCCTGATCAATGATCTGACCAGACCAGCATCGCTGGAACATTGGTATGTGATCGCTGGTGAGATGCCACACAGGCAGACTCACCAGCGATTCCCCAGCACTGACACCCTACGGTTGCAGGGATCTGTCGGATGTCTCGGGTGGAGCATGGGGTTCGCTGGTCATTGCTCCTGTCACACATGCCAATGTATGTGTGCCAGCGGGAGGCCAGCGATCGAAAAATGGTCCTGGCAATTTCTTAACGATCAGTGAGCTGATTGCTGGTCTTTGCAGCATGTCACATGCAGCGATGTCGCTAGCAAGATCGCTGCAATGTCACAAACCCTGTGACGTTGCAGCGACATCGGTAGCAATGTTGCTGCATGTAACCCCAGCTTAATACAAATAAAGACCACTAAACGATAATGGCCGATGCAGATGAAGATCTAGCATATCTCATTTCAGGCTTTCAATCTTTTTGTTCTCTAAAAGTATAAGCTCTTACAGCAACTCTCTCAGATAAAAACATGAATGTTCAGCAGTTGAAAATTAGATGAAATAGCTGTTAACTGAATTATCTTTCAGCTAGCAGTGATCTTAAGTGTAGGGGGAATCATTGCATTGAGTGCAATCTGCAATTAAGGCAGGATATAAAAGTCCCATTGAAAAATCTGAATGACAAAAATGACAGTCTCAGTGATTGGACATGGGGAAAGGTGAGCAGGGCATGCTTTAAATTAATATACCAGCAGCTATCTAATGTTTCTCGGCATCTTTACAATCTCCATGTATCTTAATGCTGCTGTATTCTTTTGTTTGTGTATTATGTAGTCATGGAAGCTTGCACCTATTCAAACATGTTTTATTCTGTTCGGAAGTGCTGGTCAATTTTTTTTTGTGTAGTATATTAATGGAGGTTTTGACTGCCTGCCTCCTTTTCTGACTAAGCATTCCTCCCATAAGCCTACGGCTATTTTTGATCAATGATAGATCCTATCTGCTTTTTATTTTGAATGATTTAGCCTGGGAGAGGCATAATATTAGGATAGGGTCCCATCAAGAAGGACGCCTTGTGTGACTAATGGGCTCTCATGAATTGGCGAATTTATAAGCTAAGTATCTTCATTTTTATAACTATATGCCATATAAGAGTAATAAAGTTCAAACTTCATATGTTCAATGTTTTTCTACATATGGGTGCTTAAAGGGAATCCATCAGCAGGTTTTTGCTATGTAATTTGAAAACAGCTTGCTTCAGGGTTAACACAGAAGTTTCAGCAATGTGTCTCTTCACACAGTGTAGTTGTTTACCTGCACTCTTTGTTTTAGCTTCAGTATATTATCATTGTTGAACTAGGTCAGTTAGAGTTCAGCTAGTCTGGCATGCCCCCTGCTGTGATCAGCAGATCGCTGTCTATGGACTTTGTATAGAGAGAGCCTGGTGTGGGCAGGGGCAGCATTCTGAGCTTGTCTACATGCTGAATCTAAAAACTATGATTTTGTGTGAATAGCTGCACTCATGACACTAAGTAATACATTGTTGGATTAAGGGTCTTTTTGTCTATATCATGCTGCTCTCAGATGTGGTGGCAAAAACCTGCTGACAGATTCCCTTTCAAGTATTCTGCTGTATTTTTTTGTTACTTATTTTCAAAGTGTTAGAAATGTCGCAATTTGTTTCACAGTTTCTAATTGCACAACAGTTTTGTAACATTTGGCAGCAGTTTCTAAAGCAGTCCTGGAATGCTCTATCACCATATGATGTCAATTTCGACAGAAAAGTACCCCAGCTGACTATTCATCAAGACTAGTTTGCAAAACATCAGTTTTAATGAATCAGGGCCAATCAGTTATCTTAATCTAAACCAACTTAAAATAAACCTACTACAACCCAAAAATACAATATTATTCAAAAGTTTTAGTCAGGTGTGAAAAAAATTCTGCAAAGTAACAATGCTTTGAAGAATAGAAGTGTTTATTTTTATTAATTAGAAAAGTGCAAACTGAATGAACAAAAGAAGCATTTAAATTAAATTCTTATTTGGAGAGACCACCCTTTGAATTTAAAAGAGCATCAATTCTTCTAATTTTTAATACACAAGGTCAGGAGTAGGATTGTAGTCAGGTGTATAAGCAACCAACCCCACCAAACCGGTGATAATGATCGTTTTAATATGTAGATTGAAATGCAGTCCGTAATCAGCTGTGTAAGAGGCTTAAAATTGGGTGAGGAACAGTCAAATTTTGCTACAAAGATGAGATTCTAGAAGACATTGTCAGCTAGATTGAGCACAGCAAAATAAGATGTGATGTAATTCTATTACATCAGCAAGCTTCTTCCAGGACTAAGATTTCAAAGAAAAAGTAGAGACTGACTGGCGACACCTGTGTGTAAAGGTGCTAGTTGGAAAAAGCATTATAAAATAAGGTAATTAGCTGCACACTGAACATTAAGAGAAAATGTGATCTAGCATAATGGCTTACAAATGAACGGTAAGGCAAATAAGTAAAGCTAATACAAAAATTGTGAAACTTAGCTGATGCATTGGCTAATTCATGAGAGCACAATAACCAACCTCAAGCTGTTCTCATCTTATCAGGTCCCTAACCTTGTGCCTCTACTGGTGGTAAAAAACTGCATGTATCAGTGTACTTATGCCTGTGAGTGCAATTAAAACCTGAATGTGTGGGTATAATCAGGACTTAACATGGCTAAGGGGTGGGGAAGAGTGCACAGTCAGAAAACTTTAGTAAGGGCAGGGACATACTGTCCGATAGACATGCGAGTCTCTCGGACGAGACTCGGATGTGACTGGAGCAGTGACCCGGAACAGCTTCCCCTGTCAAGACGGGGTTGTCAGCTGCTTGTGTTTTTGTGCAGCTGCACACTTCCTGTCCTGACAGGAGAGAGGCCGTTCAGGGTCACTGCTCCAGTCACATCCGAGTCTCGTCTGAGAGACTCGCATGTCTATCGGACAGTGTGCCCCTGCCCTAATACTAAAACTGAACACTAAGAATAAACATGATCTAGCATAATGGCAAACAAATGAACATCAAGACAAATATGTAGAGCTAGTACAAATGTGTATAAGAAAAAATGGACATAGCAGAAACTGTTTCAGACTACCAAAAAATTGAGAAAAGTAGCAGATGCATTGGACAATTCATGAGAGCCCGATAACCAACGTCAAGGTGTTCTCATCTTATCGGGTCCCTAACCTTATGCCTCTACTTGCGGTAAAAAAACTACTTGAATGGGTGTATATATGCCGCTGAGTGCAATTAAAACCTGCATATGTTGGGTATAATCATGAACCTGGCTACAACAAGATGGTGAGCTTCACATGGCTAAGGGACAGGGGAAGGGTGTGCAGTCAGAAAACTATAGTATTACTAAAAGTTGAGATCGACTGGTGACATCTGTGTGTAAAACATTTTGTGTTATTGTAGCCAGGTTCCAGATTTTACCTACACATACAAGTTTTAATTGCACTCAGAGGCATATATACACCAATACAAGCAGTTTTTTACCACAAGTAGAGGCACAAGGTTAGGGACTCGATAAGATGAGAACACTTTGACGTTGGTTATCATACTCTCATGAATTGGCCAATGCTTCAGCTACATTTTTCAATGTTTTTTGTATTCCAAAGCACTTTCTACTATGTCTCTTTTTCCCATAAACATTTTTACTAGCTTTACGTATTTGCCTTGCTATTCATTTTTGTAGCCATTATGCTAGTTCATGTTTTCTCTTAATTTTCAGTGTGCAGCGGTTTACCTTATATCAAGATTTCAAAGCAGAATGGGGTTTCAAGATGTAATAATCACACTCTTTTGAACAGGCATCAAGAAATGGGTAACGTTGAGGACTGTAGACTCAGTTATTTACCAAGTAAGCTTTGTGCATCAGACATACTTCGCTTTCAAATTGGGAGATAATCAGCAGGACCATCAGCTCCAAGCTGGCAGCAATCATTTGGACTCAGCTACACCAATCTACTGTGCGGAAAAATCTGGCCACAACTTGACTTAATGGAAGAAGTACTGCCAAGATGCCACTTGTTTAATAATGCAAACAAGGCCATGATTAAACTATGCATGAAAACATAGTAAGAGCCTGCAGAAAAATTGCAGCAGGCTTTCCAAAATGAGTACAAATCTTAAACATTTTGCATTAATAGAAGATAGTGTCTTCATCAAAAGAGCTTAAAAGCAGAACAAAAATTAATATCTGGAGGGATAATAAAGCATTATGTAGGTTCCTTACAAGTTTGGGACTACATTGCAACATAAGGAGCTGTGAATTACTGGTGTCCTCAAAGCTGAGAAATATAAGTAGTTACTTTTCAGGCATTCAATGTCATCACAAAAGGGTCTCACTGGGTTCAAATTTATTCTGCAGCAAGGCAAAAATCCCAATCAAGGAGTCAATGTCTTTAAGAACTATCTTCATCATAAAGAAAGAGGAGTAAGGTAAGTGATGATATGGCAGTATTTGCACAACCCTATATTCACAGAAAATCTATAGCTACTTTTCCAAGATGTTTGGAACAACGTTCCTGCCAGCAGTGTCCTACGCATGGCAGCGCAGGAGAACGCTGCGGATCTCATTGAAATCACTCCCGGTGGCCGCCGCTTATCTCTCGGAAGATCAGCGGCGGCTACTGGGAGATCAGCGGCTGCTCCAAGCACGGCCGCCGCTAATCTCTGTCGGCGCGATAGATTTGAAGAAACAGCTGATCTGACAAGCTGTTTAAATCTCCCCGCACCCACATCACCTCTTCGGTGTCGGCGCGGGAGATTTAAACAGCTGTCACATCAGCTGTTTCTTCAAATCTTCCGCGCCGACAGCGTCGGGAGATCAGCACCATCCAGGAGGAGGAGTTCTCTGCCACTGATCCCCGCCTCCCGGCCGCCACCGAGATTGCTGATTGGCTGGGCACCATACCAATGTGAACGCATGCAGAGATTCTTCTCTGCATTCACATCAGTACGGCAGCGTTTGTGTCTGCATGCCCTCTGCATGCAGACACAAACGCAAATGTGAAACCAGCCATAGAGATGCATTGAGTTGTGCTTCATTGAATACTGCAGCTGCTGTAAGGTTACAGATCCCCAAAAACTAACTTAAGGAGTAGCAATAGAAGATAAAGCCACCAGGAGGTGAGTATAAGACAGAGGTCATGGGATTTAAAGTGCCACTGCAGCAGTGGAATAAAAAAAAACTATTGAGTGGTGCTTTTTTCAACTCCTAACTAAACCTTTTGCACAGTACTGTATATTAACATAAAAAAAGGTTTTCAGCTTCATCTTTTACTTGGCTTAGGGTGGTTTCACATTTGCATTTTCTTGTCTTGCCTTGTAGTCCGTCCAGATCATGAAGTCTCCTGATCAGGTATGTGTCCCCATACTAAAAATGGGGCCACAGGCACATGCATTTGCATACGTTTTTTGGCTGATCCTTACCACTGCGTCCTTTTGACTTCCTCTCTGGCTGCACAATGTTGTGATTTTAGAGTTTGTCTAAAATTCTGATGCATCCAGATGCGTCCCAATGTGGCCACAAATGTAATGTATTGCAATGGTGTCTGGATCTGAAAATAGGCGGATTAATCCAATTGGATCCATTTGACTACACTGAGCATGCTCAAAGTGCCCTCCATCCTCCCTCAGTCCAGATCATCCATCTGCTGCGGTGGCATGCTTTTGCAGATGTGCGGCCGCATGCTGATGCTCCCGTTTGCATCCTGATCTGGATGTAACGCTAGTATGAAGCCAGCCTTATAAATTACAGAGAAGTTTGCAAATACAGCACATCTCTGGTATATTTTTACCTTCCACTGGGCCAAATTATACATTTGTTTCATTGACGCCATCCACAAACCTTTTGCAGAATGACATTTGCAGTGTTTTCCGTTACCTTACCAGATGTGTTATTATCTAAAGAATATGTAAAAGAAACCATCTGTCTGTCTGTATGTTTGTTTAGTTTTGTACGTTGTGGTATATTTTTTCTTAAGACAAACATTTTGATTGCATTCTCTGTCATATTTCTGTACACAAAACAACACAATACAACACATATATGTGTAGATATAATCTCAGAGGAATAGCAAAGATCAAAGTGACAAAGCCTAACCAGCTGCATATTACAGCTCTCATAAACATCAGCTTTACTGTACATTGTTTATCACATATAAATCCATTTTTCATGCCACTTACATTAGACCATCTATGTACATAAGGAATTTTCATCTAATAACTGAAAAATATATATTTAATATCATTATATAAACATCTAATTAAAAAGCAATCTTACCAACAGTGATCTTCTGATATGTTTTTTCTGATCAAATCATCTGAAGTTTAAAATTTACCCCAAAAATTGGATCTATGGCATATTTGCAACACCACAAAACCTCTACTTACCCTAAAAAACAAGCACACAATGTGAGGTGGATCTGTGGCACCCTACGGTTAAGTAGCCACAAAAACATCTGATTGGTGCAGGAATGGATTTCCACATCAGGAGAACTCACAACCAACACCTTCCACCCCAGGCCTGAAGACATTGAGAAGACTGGTATCAAGGCTTGGATCGTAAGCTACCTCCCTGTATAAAATCCCTATCCTTGATCACTACCCCGGGGATCCCGCTCCACCTACAGGGAGCATTACAAACTTGCTGCCTCATTATCATCTCCAGAAGTCTGCAACAGCACCGGTATCATTACCAGATACCGTAGGTGGGTAGGTATTTTTATTGAACCTCTTTTTAAAGTGTCCACTTGAGCCACGGGACCAGGCACCGGCCGCCCGTGACAGACCCAACCGTGAACAGTGAGTCTGGGACCGGGTACCCCAAAGCCCTAGGGTGGGACAGATCCCTTAAGCCCAAGGTCTGTGTGGGCCCACAGGTCATGGGTGTCTGTGGAGTAGGAAAGTGTTGCACATGGGGAAAACATACCAGAGTTTCTGGAGGGAAACTAAGGCTGGAAACACACTTTCTGAGTGACATGTGAGTTACTTGCACAAGTCTCAGATCATTCACCCGGGATGGCCTCTGTGGACAGGAACAGTGGAGCTACATAGAAAAACATACCACTGACAGTATCCCGTCCAAAGAGGCAGGGGTCATGCCAAGTGAATGATCCGAGACTCGTGTGAGTAACTCACATGTCACTCAGACAGTGTGTTTCCAGCCTAAAGGTTTTAAAGGGATCCTAGAAGCCACAAGCAGATGAGAGATGATCTGGAAGCTGCAGGCTTATATTTAGGGGCAAAATAAAAGTCTTAAAGGGATCCTGGAAGTTGCAAACGGATAGGAGATCACCTGGAAGCAGCAAACAAGTGAAGTCCTGAGGACCACTAGCAGGGAACAGAGTTACTGCAGGCTGCAGACAAGTAACTCAGGGACTGGAAACCATAAATGACCAGAATAAGGCTTGAAGCTTGTCGACCAAAACTGTGCACAGATCAACTAAAAGAGTTACTAGAATGTTTTAATATGAGACTAAGACAAAGGTGTGAGTGTTGGGCGGCCTTATTTAGGCCTAAGAAATACAACACATTGGAGCACACCGGGCTACTTGAAAATCTTGAGGTTGAGCACAAGAAAGTCTAGTGGACAGGTGCATATCAATAAGTGCATGGAGGGAAAGTAATTTGCAGCAACAACCAGCAGTGTTGTGGTGGAAAACACAGTTGTTTAATTTGACTACTAAAACATTTTTTTTCATTAAATTATTTTTTTAAAGGGAACCTCCCCCAGGGCCTATTAAACTAAAAGATCCACCTTCAGCAGCGCTTATACTGCATTTTGTGAAGGTGGCTCTTACCTCTCTGCCTCGGAGGAACACCAAAATATTAACTTTATAATATTTCCTGTCCTATATGGTAATACATCTAAATAGTCTGGAAGGTACGCTCCCTTTCCTGGACCTAAACGCCTTGCAGCCTGTTACTCCTCCTCTTCTGTCCTTGGGGAGCCTCCTTCTCGCCTCCTCCTCTACTCATCCTGACATCATTGGCACCTGTTACATTAGTTAGTTCTCGGGTATGCTGTGTTAGCTCTGCCTGAGAACTTGTCAGATGGCATCATCAGATTGTGCCTCCATATAGCGCAGGCACAAGTTCCCGCCCTGTAGTGTTATGCTGTATTCACACTGTGGGGCTGGGAATCTGGCACCTGCACAGACAGCATCACTGTTCCCTCTTCCCTCTGCATACACACATACTCTCAGCTTTATATATTAGATAGCAGCAAAACTTAAAAAAAACTATACAAATCCAGTATCACACTGACCTGAAGAATAAATTCATTTTATTATCACTAAATACCGAACAGTGTACTGCACAAAATAACAATAAGAACAATTATTACACTGATGTCTATTTGTTCCTTTTACCTCCCAAAAATCAGCATAAGGCTCTGTTCACTTTTGCTCTCTGGTCTCCGCTGAGCATTTATGTAAAGATTTCTGTGTTAAAGTGAACCTGTCACCAGATCTGAGTGTGTAAAACTAAAAGCACCACCTTCAGCAGCGCCTGTACTGCAATTTACGAAGATCACCATGCTTTTATGCCCCTACGTCCCCTGTACACCTATTAAATAAGTTTTACAACTTCCCGCCTTATATTATAATTACATGTTTCCAGTCCGATGGGCTTGTTAGTAGTTCAGTCCATCCCGCCTTTCCTTGTCATTTATCCCACCTCTCCTTACCGTCCAACAGCTGTCTCGCTATCTGTCCATCCTCTCATTGCTGTCTGATAGCCTCTTCTTCTGAGTGACATCTGAATCGTGCACCTGCAGAGGCTTCTCGGGATCATGCAGAGCCCAAAACTGTTCTGCACATGTGCAAACCACTAAAGTCCCTTTGAAAAAGCACAGCGCAACTGTGTGATCCAGAGAAGCCTCCGCACAGGCGCACGATTTAGATGTCACTCAGAAGAAGAGGCTATCAGACAGCAATGAGAGGATGGACAGACAGCAAGAAGAGCTGGGACGGACTGAACTACAATCAAGCCCATCGGACCAGAAACAGGTAATTATAATACAGGGCAGGAAGTTTTTAAAAATTATTTATTAGGTGTACAGTGGGAGTCAGGGCATAATAGCCACAGTCTTAAAATGCAGAATAGGTGCTACTGAAGATGGCGTTTTAAGTTTCACTCACCCAAATCTGGTGACAGGTACACTTTAATCCCAAAATCATGATTCAGACAAAACCCCAGATAAAACCATTAACTGTATAATGAGGCAGATGGAGTCACTTTGGACTCTGTCTTGTCTCTGTTTCTGTGGTGATCCAATATTTGAGTTCTTTCTAGTGCACAAGTGTTAACAGCCACAATTTATCCAAAGTGTATACATCTGATTAGAGTGAGCTGCACTGTTGGAGTTTTGTCTGAATCACATTTTTTTGAAACCCTAACGTAAGTGCTCAGTGTAGAAAACAAGAATGTGATTGCTCTGCTGTTTGCTTTATCTGTGCTGGTTATCAATAATGGGGACATCCCACGTAATTTTTTCCAAGAAATTACCGTATATACTCGTGTATAAGCCGACCCATGTATAAGCCGACCCCCCTACTTTTGCCCCCAAAACCTGGGAAAACCTATTGACTCGTGTATAAGCCGAGGGTGGACCCCAGCACAGGTATACAGTCCCCCCCAGTGGTATACAGCAGCCTCCCCAGTGGTAGTGTACAGCAGCCACAGAGGTATATACAGCAGCCCCAGTGGTAGTATACAGCAGTCTCCCCAGTGGTAGTATACAGCAGTCTCCCCTTGTGGTAGTATACAGCAGCCACAGAGGTATATACAGCAGCCCCAGTGGTAGTATACAGCAGCCTCCCCAGTGGTAGTATACAGCAGTCTCCCCCTGTGGTAGTATACAGCAGTCTCCCCCTTTGGTAGTATACAGCAGTCTCCCCCTGTGGTAGTATACAGCAGTCTCCCCCTGTGGTAGTATACAGCAGCCTCCCCCTGTGGTAGTATACAGCAGCCACAGAGGTATATACAGCAGCCCCAGTGATAGTATACAGTAGCCCCAGTGGTAGTATACAGCAGTCCCAGTGGTAGTATACAGCAGCCCCAGTGGTAGTATACAGCAGTCTCCCCAGTAGTAGTATACAGCAGTCTCCCCCTGTGGTAGTATACAGCAGCCACAGAGGTATATACAGCAGCCCTAGTGGTAGTATACAGCAGCCTCCCCAGTGGTAGTATACAGCAGTCTCCCCGTGGTAGTATACAGCAGTCTCCCCCTTTGGCAGTATACAGCAGTCTCCTCCTGTGGTAGTATACAGCAGTCTCCCCCTGTGGTAGTATACAGCAGCCTCCCCCTGTGGTAGTATACAGCAGCCACAGAGGTATATACAGCAGCCCCAGTGATAGTATACAGTAGCCCCAGTGGTAGTATACAGCAGTCCCAGTGGTAGTATACAGCAGCCCCAGTCATAGTATACAGCAGTCTCCCCAGTGGTAGTATACAGCAGTCTCCCCCTGTGGTAGTATACAGCAGCCACAGAGGTATATACAGCAGCCCCAGTGGTAGTATACAGCAGCCTCCCCAGTGGTAGTATACAGCAGTCTCCCCCTGTGGTAGTATACAGCAGTCTCCCCCTGTGGTAGTATACAGCAGCCTCCCCCTGTGGTAGTATACAGCAGCCACAGAGGTATATACAGCAGCCCCAGTGATAGTATACAGTAGCCCCAGTGGTAGTATACAGCAGTCCCAGTGGTAGTATACAGCAGCCCCAGTGGTAGTATACAGCAGTCTCCCCAGTAGTAGTATACAGCAGTCTCCCCCTGTGGTAGTATACAGCAGCCACAGAGGTATATACAGCAGCCCTAGTGGTAGTATACAGCAGCCTCCCCAGTGGTAGTATACAGCAGTCTCCCCGTGGTAGTATACAGCAGTCTCCCCCTTTGGTAGTATACAGCAGTCTCCCCCTGTGGTAGTATACAGCAGTGTCCCCCTGTGGTAGTATACAGCAGCCTCCCTCTGTGGTAGTATACAGCAGCCACAGAGGTATATACAGCAGCCCCAGTGATAGTATACAGTAGCCCCAGTGGTAGTATACAGCAGTCCCAGTGGTAGTATACAGCAGCCCCAGTGGTAGTATACAGCAGTCTCCCCAGTGGTAGTATACAGCAGTCTCCCCCTGTGGTAGTATACAGCAGCCACAGAGGTATATACAGCAGCCCCAGTGGTAGTATACAGCAGCCTCCCCAGTGGTAGTATACAGCAGTCTCCCCCTGTGGTAGTATACAGCAGTCTCCCTCTTTGGTAGTATACAGCAGTCTCCTCCTGTGGTAGTATACAGCAGTCTCCCCCTGTGGTAGTATACAGCAGCCTCCCCCTGTGGTAGTATACAGCAGCCACAGAGGTATATACAGCAGCCCCAGTGATAGTATACAGTATCCCCAGTGGTAGTATACAGCAGTCCCAGTGGTAGTATACAGCAGCCCCAGTGGTAGTATACAGCAGTCTCCCCAGTGGTAGTATACAGCAGTCTCCCCCTGTGGTAGTATACAGCAGCCACAGAGGTATATACAGCAGCCCCAGTGGTAGTATACAGCAGCCTCCCCAGTGGTAGTATACAGCAGTCTCCCCCTGTGGTAGTATACAGCAGTCTCCCCCTTTGGTAGTATACAGCAGCCCCAGTGGTAGTATACAGCAGTCTCCCCAGTAGTAGTATACAGCAGTCTCCCCCTGTGGTAGTATACAGCAGCCACAGAGGTATATACAGCAGCCCTAGTGGTAGTATACAGCAGCCTCCCCAGTGGTAGTATACAGCAGTCTCCCCGTGGTAGTATACAGCAGTCTCCCCCTTTGGCAGTATACAGCAGTCTCCTCCTGTGGTAGTATACAGCAGTCTCCCCCTGTGGTAGTATACAGCAGCCTCCCCTGTGGTAGTATACAGCAGCCACAGAGGTATATACAACAGCCCCAGTGATAGTATACAGTAGCCCCAGTGGTAGTGTACAGCAGTCCCAGTTGTAGTATACAGCAGCCCCAGTCATAGTATACAGCAGTCTCCCCAGTGGTAGTATACAGCAGTCTCCCCCTGTGGTAGTATACAGCAGCCACAGAGGTATATACAGCAGCCCCAGTGGTAGTATACAGCAGCCTCCCCAGTGGTAGTATACAGCAGTCTCCCCCTGTGGTAGTATACAGCAGTCTCCCCCTTTGGTAGTATACAGCAGTCTCCCCCTGTGGTAGTATACAGCAGTGTCCCCCTGTGGTAGTATACAGCAGCCTCCCTCTGTGGTAGTATACAGCAGCCACAGAGGTATATACAGCAGCCCCAGTGATAGTATACAGTAGCCCCAGTGGTAGTATACAGCAGTCCCAGTGGTAGTATACAGCAGCCCCAGTGGTAGTATACAGCAGTCTCCCCAGTGGTAGTATACAGCAGTCTCCCCCTGTGGTAGTATACAGCAGCCACAGAGGTATATACAGCAGCCCCAGTGGTAGTATACAGCAGCCTCCCCAGTGGTAGTATACAGCAGTCTCCCCTGTGGTAGTATACAGCAGTCTCCCTCTTTGGTAGTATACAGCAGTCTCCTCCTGTGGTAGTATACAGCAGTCTCCCCCTGTGGTAGTATACAGCAGCCTCCCCCTGTGGTAGTATACAGCAGCCACAGAGGTATATACAGCAGCCCCAGTGATAGTATACAGTATCCCCAGTGGTAGTATACAGCAGTCCCAGTGGTAGTATACAGCAGCCCCAGTGGTAGTATACAGCAGTCTCCCCAGTGGTAGTATACAGCAGTCTCCCCCTGTGGTAGTATACAGCAGCCACAGAGGTATATACAGCAGCCCCAGTGGTAGTATACAGCAGCCTCCCCAGTGGTAGTATACAGCAGTCTCCCCCTGTGGTAGTATACAGCAGTCTCCCCTTTGGTAGTATACAGCAGTCTCCTCCTGTGGTAGTATACAGCAGTCTCCCCCTGTGGTAGTATACAGCAGCCTCCCCCTGTGGTAGTATACAGCAGCCACAGAGGTATATACAGCAGCCCCAGTGATAGTATACAGTAGCCCCAGTGGTAGTATACAGCAGTCCCAGTGGTAGTATACAGCAGCCCCAGTCGTAGTATACAGCAGTCTCCCCAGTGGTAGTATACAGCAGTCTCCCCCTGTGGTAGTATACAGCAGCCACAGAGGTATATACAGCAGCCCCAGTGGTAGTATACAGCAGCCTCCCCAGTGGTAGTATACAGCAGTCTCCCCCTGTGGTAGTATACAGCAGTCTCCCCCTATGGTAGTATTCAGCAGTCTCCCCTGTGGTAGTATACAGCAGCCTCCCCCTGTGGTAGTATACAGCAGCCACAGTGGTATATACAGCAGCCCCAGTGGTAGTATACAGCAGCCCCAGTGGTAGTATACAGCAGCCCCAGTGGTAGTATACAGCAGCCTCCCCAGTGGTAGTATACAGCAGCCTCCCCAGTGGTAGTATAAAGCAGCCTCCCCAGTGGTAGTATACAGCAGCCTCCCCAGTGGTAGTATACAGCAGTCTCCCCAGTGGTAGTATACAGCAGTCTCCCCCTGTGGTAGTAAACAGCAGCCCCCCCTGTGGTAGTATACAGCAGTCCCCCCTGTGGTAGTATACAGCAGCCCCTCCCCTGTGGTAGTATACAGCAGCCCCCCCCGTGGTACTATACAACATTCCCCCCTCTGTGGGTATACAGCAGTGCCCCCCCCGTGGTATATACAGCCCCCCCCCCCGTTGCTGCCGCACACCTGGGCGGGCATTGCTGTATACCCACGGGGGGGGGGGGGGGGGGCGGAGGAGCGCTGACACAGTGCAATGTAACATGCACCGCTCCCCCTGCCGCTGATGGACAGGGGGATGCAGTGCATATTGCATTGCACTAATGAGCGGGGGCTTTTGACTGCCCGCTCACTCTACAGCCTCCCCACCTCCTCCAGCCCCCGGACACCGGCCCCACACACACTGAGCCGTCACTGACTCGTGTATAAGCCGAGGGGGGCACTTTTCAGCACAATTTTTGTGCTGAAAAAACTCAGCTTATACACGAGTATATACGGTATTTAAGATGTGGGGTCTTCTATTTTGATAATCAGCAAGTGGTAGTATACAGCAGTCTCCCCCTGTGGTAGTATACAGCAGTCTCCCCCTTTGGTAGTATACAGCAGTTCCCCCTGTGGTAGTATACAGCAGTCTCCCCCTGTGGTAGTATACAGCAGCCTCCCCCTGTGGTAGTATACAGCAGCCACAGAGGTATATACAGCAGCCCCAGTGATAGTATACAGTAGCCCCAGTGGTAGTATACAGCAGTCCCAGTCGTAGTATACAGCAGCCCCAGTGGTAGTATACAGCAGTCTCCCCAGTAGTAGTATACAGCAGTCTCCCCCTGTGGTAGTATACAGCAGCCACAGAGGTATATACAGCAGCCCTAGTGGTAGTATACAGCAGCCTCCCCAGTGGTAGTATACAGCAGTCTCCCCGTGGTAGTATACAGCAGTCTCCCCCTTTGGCAGTATACAGCAGTCTCCTCCTGTGGTAGTATACAGCAGTCTCCCCCTGTGGTAGTATACAGCAGCCTCCCCCTGTGGTAGTATACAGCAGCCACAGAGGTATATACAGCAGCCCCAGTGATAGTATACAGTAGCCCCAGTGGTAGTATACAGCAGTCCCAGTGGTAGTATACAGCAGCCCCAGTCATAGTATACAGCAGTCTCCCCAGTGGTAGTATACAGCAGTCTCCCCCTGTGGTAGTATACAGCAGCCACAGAGGTATATACAGCAGCCCCAGTGGTAGTATACAGCAGCCTCCCCAGTGGTAGTATACAGCAGTCTCCCCCTGTGGTAGTATACAGCAGTCTCCCCCTGTGGTAGTATACAGCAGCCTCCCCCTGTGGTAGTATACAGCAGCCACAGAGGTATATACAGCAGCCCCAGTGATAGTATACAGTAGCCCCAGTGGTAGTATACAGCAGTCCCAGTGGTAGTATACAGCAGCCCCAGTGGTAGTATACAGCAGTCTCCCCAGTAGTAGTATACAGCAGTCTCCCCCTGTGGTAGTATACAGCAGCCACAGAGGTATATACAGCAGCCCTAGTGGTAGTATACAGCAGCCTCCCCAGTGGTAGTATACAGCAGTCTCCCCGTGGTAGTATACAGCAGTCTTCCCCTTTGGCAGTATACAGCAGTCTCCTCCTGTGGTAGTATACAGCAGTCTCCCCCTGTGGTAGTATACAGCAGCCTCCCCCTGTGGTAGTATACAGCAGCCACAGAGGTATATACAGCAGCCCCAGTGATAGTATACAGTAGCCCCAGTGGTAGTATACAGCAGTCCCAGTGGTAGTATACAGCAGCCCCAGTGGTAGTATACAGCAGTCTCCCCAGTGGTAGTATACAGCAGTCTCCCCCTGTGGTAGTATACAGCAGCCACAGAGGTATATACAGCAGCCCCAGTGGTAGTATACAGCAGCCTCCCCAGTGGTAGTATACAGCAGTCTCCCCCTGTGGTAGTATACAGCAGTCTCCCTCTTTGGTAGTATACAGCCGTCTCCTCCTGTGGTAGTATACAGCAGTCTCCCCCTGTGGTAGTATACAGCAGCCTCCCCCTGTGGTAGTATACAGCAGCCACAGAGGTATATACAGCAGCCCCAGTGATAGTATACAGTATCCCCAGTGGTAGTATACAGCAGTCCCAGTGGTAGTATACAGCAGCCCCAGTGGTAGTATACAGCAGTCTCCCCAGTGGTAGTATACAGCAGTCTCCCCCTGTGGTAGTATACAGCAGCCACAGAGGTATATACAGCAGCCCCAGTGGTAGTATACAGCAGCCTCCCCAGTGGTAGTATACAGCAGTCTCCCCCTGTGGTAGTATACAGCAGTCTCCCCCTTTGGTAGTATACAGCAGTCTCCTCCTGTGGTAGTATACAGCAGTCTCCCCCTGTGGTAGTATACAGCAGCCTCCCCCTGTGGTAGTATACAGCAGCCACAGAGGTATATACAGCAGCCCCAGTGATAGTATACAGTAGCCCCAGTGGTAGTATACAGCAGTCCCAGTGGTAGTATACAGCAGCCCCAGTCGTAGTATACAGCAGTCTCCCCAGTGGTAGTATACAGCAGTCTCCCCCTGTGGTAGTATACAGCAGCCACAGAGGTATATACAGCAGCCCCAGTGGTAGTATACAGCAGCCTCCCCAGTGGTAGTATACAGCAGTCTCCCCCTGTGGTAGTATACAGCAGTCTCCCCCTATGGTAGTATTCAGCAGTCTCCCCCTGTGGTAGTATACAGCAGCCTCCCCCTGTGGTAGTATACAGCAGCCACAGTGGTATATACAGCAGCCCCAGTGGTAGTATACAGCAGCCCCAGTGGTAGTATACAGCAGCCCCAGTGGTAGTATACAGCAGCCTCCCCAGTGGTAGTATACAGCAGCCTCCCCAGTGGTAGTATAAAGCAGCCTCCCCAGTGGTAGTATACAGCAGCCTCCCCAGTGGTAGTATACAGCAGTCTCCCCAGTGGTAGTATACAGCAGTCTCCCCCTGTGGTAGTAAACAGCAGCCCCCCCTGTGGTAGTATACAGCAGCCCCCCCTGTGGTAGTATACAGCAGCCCCTCCCCTGTGGTAGTATACAGCAGCCCCCCCGTGGTACTATACAACAGTCCCCCCCCTGTGGGTATACAGCAGTGCCCCCCCCGTGGTATATACAGCCCCCCCCCCCCGTTGCTGCCGCACACCTGGGCGGGCATTGCTGTATACCCACGGGGGGGGGGGGGGGGGCGGAGGAGCGCTGACACAGTGCAATGTAACATGCACCGCTCCCCCTGCCGCTGATGGACAGGGGGATGCAGTGCATATTGCATTGCACTAATGAGCGGGGCTTTTGACTGCCCGCTCACTCTACAGCCTCCCCACCTCCTCCAGCCCCCGGACACCGGCCCCACACACACTGAGCCGTCACTGACTCGTGTATAAGCCGAGGGGGGCACTTTTCAGCACAATTTTTGTGCTGAAAAACTCGGCTTATACACGAGTATATACGGTATTTAAGATGTGGGGTCTTCTATTTTGATAATCAGCAAAGATAATGCAGTGGGCTGGAATTACAGTGGAAGAACCATGGATATTGGCTCCTTCCCATCTTAATATCAGCTGCCAACTGATGGCTTTATCTTGGCTGGTAGCAAATAGGAGGGAACCCTCGTCATTTATTTATTTACTTATTTATTTTTACACCACACTTCCACCTGTCATGCTCTGAGAGCAGGCAGACAATTTGATGAGTAGGACTGACTGCTAGCCAACAAAGAAGGTGTGGATGTGTATAGCAAGCAGTCTGAATGCAACCAATTAAAGATGCTGTCACAGAGAGTGGGTGGGGACAGAGTGGCTTAGAAACAGTCTGGCAGCAGTCTAATCTGCTAGTGCAACACAGTATGTAACATTGTACTGCTTTAATCCCTATTTTGCTTCCTCTTGCAGCCCCCTAGCCCTTGCTACCACCATTTTACAGCACAGAAATTTGGGTTTCCTTTTGTCTTAAATGGAGTTTAGGTTTGGCGTGAAGTCTGGGTGCTGAACTAGACTTTTTTTTTTAAAGTCTGTCCAAACCCAGCAAACCCGGGCATCCACGTGTCCGATCATCTCTAGTTATGAATATCAAAATTAGCTTGGTCACTAAGGGGCTAAGATTAAAAAAGTCATTATATATTTAAAGGTGATATCCAGTATAACGCAACAAAAAAAATTGTCCCTAAGCACTAACAGGCAGATAGCTCGGCACTGTTCACTGCCAATGTTGGCGCTTCCGGTTATGTCACAACTATAGAGGGAAGGATTCCCTCCCCTCGGTAGATGGATGCATATCCCATGTCATGGTGATTGACAGCCGGCTCACCCAATCAGGCAGCAGGGGAGCCTGCTGTGAATCAGTGTGACATCAGCTATGTGCCCACTACCGCAGAGCGGAAAATCCGCTCTCTCTGCTCTGTGTTTACTCCGCCATGTTATTCGTGGCAGGAGCGGTCTGTGCCGGGGGTGAACAATGGGGACTGGTGCCAGCTACCTGCCTGTTAGTGTTTGAGCACTTTTTATTTTTTACTAAATATCCCAGATTTCTCCTTTAATTTCCTATGTGATTTAGTCATAGAGTTCAACATATCTGTCACTTTCTCATTTGGACCAGCAATCAGATATTATTCCCTGTGATTTAGATCAAATTAAAACTATAGCTACCACCCAAGTTGCAATCGTTGTTTATGGAAACAAGATATAATGCACAATATGTATTCTGTTTTTGGCACAATAACATAAATAAAAATAGCTTATTTTAACATTTTTATGTTAAATGTCAACAATTATGGAGACAGAATTTATGCTTTCTTGGCTCTGACTCCCAGTTTAACTATGTAGCAAACATTTTTACTTTATAGGATGGTTGTAAATACTTTACCATGACTTTTTTCTCATAAAATAACATTCAGTTTTGTCAGTAGAATATCCTTACAAAGTTGTGTTTTGGTATTATCACAAGTTTTACTCGGCGTGAAATTATCCCTATGACCTTCAAATCATTTGTTAAAACCTGAAGCTCCTTGTGTTATGTTTGCAATATCACACAGCTGTTCTACCCATGAAACTATAGTTGTTGGAGAAATGATGGCGGCATTAATACCTCTTATATAACAAGCGAAGAATTCAACAATATTACTACTGTACAAGTATTTTCTGCTGCTGCTTGAGATATTTAAGTTTCCCAGGAATATCCATTGATGATCCTTAGTATAGGCCACTGAAGTATGATCAGTAGGTATCTGGCCCCAGGACCCCTACTGATCTAAAGAATGACAGGGCTGCTAAATGAACTGTGGTTTGTACAAGAAAAGGCTTCATGCACAGATTTGCTGCTATATGTAAAACAAGAGTGGTTTAGTTTTGGTTTATTTGGTATTAAAGGGAACCTAACAGGTCCTCCATGCTCCATGAACCACCAGAAGTTGTATCTCCATATCTAAATACCCATCCTAACAATTGCTTTTTTACATTGGACACATATACAGATCTTTAGGAGGAGTATTTTTAAAGTCTGTTAATGATATACAAATGAATCCTTTGACTTATTGATGAAGCGTTAGTTTTCCCAGATTAGTTGACCCAATTAACATGTCATCACACTGCTTTGGGCATAATAACATGCTTTCTAAGAGTCAACGTCATCACTAGCATTCTACAAATCACATGCATGTGTGTGACTTTGTTTTCTTTCATTACTGACCCTCTGTAGCTGGGTGTAGGCAGCATGGCTTCAGAGAGGCGCATGCACTGCCCATAATTAGAAGTACAGAAGAGGGCCTCTGCACATCTGATCATGCATAGTGTGCCTCTCTGAAGCCAGGATGCATACACCCAGCTTCAGAGGGACAGTGATGAAAAAGAACAAAGTTACATGCATGTATGTGATTTGTAGAGGCCTGGCCATTACGTTGGCTTTTGGAAAGCATGTTATCACGCTCATAGTGCATATCATAAACAGACTTTAGAAATACTTTTTCTAAAGATCTGCTCAATTGTTTGGCAGTGAATTAAGATATGTAGACACAAATTCTGGCAGTTCTGGGTGCACAGGGGATCTGCCAGGCTCCCTTTAAGTGTCTTTGCTGCTGTTGGATGCTAACTAGGGGAACAATAATGCACTTTACTAGAAAAGAATAATTAATGTGAAGTTTCATAGAGAGTAATGGAGTGAAGATGTACATTGTTGACCTCAACTACATCAAGAGACAAAACTCTAAAAAATAAAGGAAAGGCATTTCCAATACGTATGGTTGTTTAGAAATTAAAGGAACCCTCTTTCTGACCTCTAGTAAAGATTTCTCATTTTTCAGTTTTGTACAGGTCACAACAGTTTAAATGCACATCTATGTCAGTCTATTCCGTGATCTGTGGTCACTTGACTTTACTGTCACCACTTACTGAAAAAGGCTGGGAGATGGATTTACACAAGCGCAGCAAGTGAGGTGCTAGCTCGAAACTTGAAAGAGGAGGATCTCACAAATTGAGAGGAGCCACAACAAAGCTGAACACCCAACCCACAGTCCCACCCTGATGCACTAAAAAGCTTTTGCACCAAGAGTTTTAAGGTAAATTACACAAAAACCAGGCTACATATTTTTGCACTATACTAATCAATTAAATCAGTATAACTGGGCCATTATGTACATACCTTTACTATTATAGGTTAAATCCTTATTGCAGGTTCTCTTTAAACCTATTATATCCACTTAGTCAAAAACATATGAAAAGCACATTCTTTTGTTTAATTTGACTAGACACTAGGAAGCTCTTCAAAATGTCACTTCCACTGTTAGTAAGGCAGAAAGTGGCATAGTAAGGGTGCTTTCACATCTGCGTTTTTCGTAATTCGCGGCAGATGCGGTGAAAAAACCGCATCTGCCGCGTTTGCCGCATAAACGTTCCACTTGCGGCACGGTTGCGGTTTTTTCCATAGGAAGTATAGGGGGACTTGCGGCAGATGCGGCAAGTGCGGTATTGCACTTGCGGCAGGTGCGGCAGAGAAAAAAACTGCGGCTGACCGCGGTTTTTTTCTCTGCCGCACCTGCCGCAAGTGCAATACCGCACTTGCCGCATCTGCCGCAAGTCCCCCTATACTTCCTATGGAAAAAACCGCAACCGTGCCGCAAGTGGAACGGTTATGCGGCAAACGCGGCAGATGCGGTTTTTTCACCGCATCTGCCGCGAATTACGAAAAACGCAGATGTGAAAGGGCCCTAAGGGCAGCAAAATTCAGAAATCCTATCAAACCAGCTGAAGGTTTGTAACAGAAGGTATTCACATAAAAGGCACTAATTACACAACAGGCATCATATTCAGTCTGAATCATGTTATCCCTCATAGGACTGTCTCTTAAAAGCTAAATCATCTGGGTCATAAAGGGTCACAATGGTTAGATTACCACTAATAGGGTAGTTATCCATGATCCAAGGCAATAACTTCAAAACATAGCACAAAACCTTTGACTAGATATGACTAAAATTATATCTCAGAAATAGGTGCAGAATCCGGGATTAAGACAGTGCGGTCTTAATCCCGGATTCTGCACCTATTTCTGAACTCATCTCCCACGGGATCTGCAGCGACCAGGCATTTTTACTAGTTGTGGGTTCACAACAGAAAGAGGTGAGTGGTTCCAGATAACTCCCCTCTGTTGTACCCTGGTGACCGCTCTATGTGTGCTCCCCTCCCCCTCCTTTTTTTTTTTTTTTGTCTTAAAATGATATCTAAGGGGGGCGTGTCCTGCTGCTAATGGCGCCGGTCACTTACTAAGAGAGCTCCACAGAGGGGATCTACAAAACGGCATAAAAAGCGACCTATGCAGATTTATACGGACAACGAAAAGGCTGAATTCCGTGGATGAATACCCCCAGCACCGGAAAAAATGCCCCGTGCCGCCTCCAAACGCCGCCAAACAGACAATAAGCTGACAGACTACTACACGGCGGGAAACAGGAGAGCTTCCCCCTCTAAAATGGCGACGGAGCAGGAGAGAGAGGGCTTACCTAACACAGCACGAGCCGCGAGCTCGCCACATGCAACGATGCACACTCATCAGGAGTCGGGAGGCCACACAACGGGATCCGGAGCTGCAGCAGGCGATGAAGCACTGGTGACACAGGGGATGCTGCGATCATTACTGGGCTCCCTGCGTCACTCCATCATGGAAGACATGAAGGTACTGGTGGGATCCATGAGAGAGGAACTGGGAGCACTAGGGGAGAGAGCTGACAACATGGAGGGAAAACTAACTGATGTTGCCAGGGCACACAATGAACTTGCAGACAGTCATGATATGCTGGACAGGGAGGTGGGCTCGCTCCATGCCAAATTACACCACCTAGAAGACAAACTGCGTAGTAACAACTTTAAGCTGCGGGGAGTCCCCGAATCAGACAGTGAGAGAGACGTCCCAGAGCTGGTGGGCAAATTCCTGGCGGTGGTGCTCTCGGATGCCCCGCCACTAGAACTGGGGATCACGCAGGCATTCAGGATCCCTAAACCTAAACACCTTCCTGACAAAGTCCCTAGAGACATACTAGTTCTCATGCGTACCCCTGGAACAGTCGACAAGATTCTGGCGCGAATGAGACGGGGCCTGGAGCTGCCGGAACAGTATAAGGGACTCTCAACGTATCCAGATTTATCGCCAGGCACCTTGGCTAAACGCCGAGAATTCGCTTCCAGCTGCAGAACCCTCCGGGACAACGGGATACAGTATGCTTGGGGTTCGCCAGTGTCCCTGAACTTCAGGTATCAGAGCAAAAGATACACCTTTTCGTCCCCGACACTGATGCGAAGAACCCTAAAGGGATGGCATCTCACCTCTCCGCCCTCCAGAAAATCACCTAGAGCGGAAGGTGGTATGGAGAACACCAACCCTCAAGATACGACGGTCGAGTAAAAGCTGATAAATTTTTGTTTACCACTTCTACAGGTCTCCTCTGGAAAGTTCTTGTTATTTTGATACCTTTATATTGAATCTAGCCCAGTTAGTTCTATTTTTTTTTTTTGGAACTGGGCGTGCGGTCAGTTACTTCTTCTCTTTTAGGGGACTGGTAACAGTAAGGGGAGAGAGCTGACCGCCTTCCCCCCGTCTTAGTACCTCTACTTAAAGAGAGGTTACCTCATTTTGTTTACATACATGTTTTAATTATTGTTACGTGATACTATATTATTTCTCTTTCTGTTTCTTTTCCTCTTTTCTCTTATTTTCCTTTTCTTCTCTTACTTTAATCTTTCTTCATCCCCTTTCCCATCTCTCCTGTTTCTCCTCACCTCTTCTGAGGTTTTCTACTCCCTTGTCGAGAAATCGAAGTACTGGTGCTGTTTACTGTACCCTGAGGAGACCCCTGGGGGACGGTTCGGGAGTGGAGGTGGAGGTGGGGAAATAGCTTGATAGTCATGGCGCTCAATTTTTTCTCCTTGAACGTAAGGGGACTTAATTCCCCAGCTAAACGATCTTTCACTTGGAAAGAGATTAGATTGGCACGTGCAGAGGTGATATACTTACAGGAGACTCACCTTCTAGCAGCCGACAGGGAAAGGTTGAAAAACGCCGACTTCCCCCACATTTTCCACGCCAACGCACAAAACAAAAAGGCGGGTGTCTGCATAATGATTAAACACACAATACAATTCTGCCTTAAGAAAGTAATAGCAGACCCAGAGGGCCGTTATGTAGTGGTCATCTGCGAAATTGGAGATGCTTTATTCACACTGGCAAGCGTCTATGCACCAAATAGGGGTCAACTAAGATTTGCAAGAGGACTTTTCAAAACCTTGAGTCAACTCTCCGTAGGTAAACTAGTGATCGGAGGTGACTTCAACTCACTCATGGACACACGATTGGACTCCTCTGCCTCGGGAAGAGATAGAGGAAGATCCATGGGACAGTTGTGCCGGGAACGCCACCTCCACGATGTCTGGAGATACCACCATGCTGAAGAGAGGGACTTCTCCTTCTTTTCTCATGTGCATAAAACCTACTCCAGAATAGATTTTTTTCTGGTCAATAATTTGGCACTGGAGAGGTGTAAGTCATCGGGGCTTGGTGTGATCACCTGGTCGGACCATGCCCCGATCACTTTAGAGGTGTCTCTGGACAGTGGGGGGGGCGCAACCAAACATTGGAGGCTTAACCCAGGCCTCTTATTAGAGAGTGGAGTTGAAGAGATGGTGAGAAGCTCCTTACACAACTACTTCGAAATAAACGATAATGGAGAAATAACGGATGAGACATTATGGGAGGCAAAAAAGGCTGTCATGAGGGGTCTTTTATTGCAAAAAGCTTCACAATTAAAAAAAAAAAGGGGCAGAAAGTTGGAAGAATGGACAGCGGAAATAGCTCAGTTAGAGACGCAGAACAAGGCCTCCCCCTCTCCGAACCTCCTCTCACGCATTTTAACAGTACGAAACAATTTAAGAGCCCTGCTGCTACGTCAACATGAGACGAGCCTCAGGAAGCTCAAGATTAAATACTATGAGGCGGGAGACCGGGCAGGGAAACTCCTTGCAAGAAGGATAAAAAAGAGAGCAGCACGATCCATGATCACTGAATTAAAAAGGGCGGGAGGAGAAACAGTGAGAGATCCGTCGGACATAGTGGAGGTATTCGCGTCCTATTATGAGGCCCTGTATAATTTGAAAAATAACAGCAGCACTCCCCAACCCACCGAGGAGGGAATCTGGTCCTTTCTGGAAAAATTGAACCTCCCGAGGGTCCCCCAGGAGAGATTGGAGGAATTAAATACCCCCATCACTTTGGAGGAGGTAAAAAGGGTTATCGGTGGACTAAAATCCAACTCGGCCCCGGGACCGGACGGTTTTGTGGGAGAGTACTATAAGACATTTTCGGAAGAGGTGGCTCCGTTCCTTCTCAGGGTATTTAGGTCATGGCAAGATAAAGGTCAGATTCCGGCCTCTTCACTTGAAGCCATAATAACAACAATACCTAAACCGGGGAAGGAGCGAGACCGCCCCGAAAATTATAGGCCGATATCTTTGTTGAATGTCGACCTCAAGATTTTCTCCAAGCTCCTGGGGGACCGTCTAGGAGAAGTGGTCCCCTTGTTGGTAGACTCAGATCAAGTGGGGTTTGTGCAGAGGAGACAAGCCAAAGATGGTACGAGGAGGATGCTGGATCTGATTGAGGTGGTAGAGAGAAGGGGTGCCCCCAGTGTATTTCTGTCGCTTGATGCTGAGAAAGCATTTGACAGGGTACACTGGGGATACCTTAAGGGAGTCCTCTCCGCCTTTGGATTTTCAGGCCCAATCGTTTCGGGCATCCTTAGTTTGTATTCCAATCCGTGTGCTAGGGTGTTCTCAGCGGGTTACACCTCAAGGGCCTTTCAGATATCGAATGGTACTCGACAAGGGTGCCCCCTCTCTCCTCTGGTATTTGCTCTAGTTATGGAGCCCCTAGCGGCCCTACTAAGAGCGGACCCTGGAATCCGGGGTATTACAGTAGGGGAGAGGAAGCATGTGGTGGGCCTCTACGCTGACGACGTCATAATAGCCACGTCCGATCCATTGTTCTCTCTCCCCAGGATAATGGAGGTCCTTGATCTCTTCTCGCGAACCTCATACTACAAACTGAACATATCCAAGTCCATGATCCTCCCGGTGGGGATATCGGAGGGTGTTGCGGCTCGACTGCGCAGCCTTGTCCCCTTTAAATGGTGCCCGTTAGGTATACCTTACCTAGGAGTCCTACTATGTGGGACGAGAGAAATCGCCACCCGAAACATTGAACGCCTCTTATCTGCTTTGAGTTCGGCGATGGGAGACTTCCCACTATCAACATTGTCATGGATTGCAAGAGTTCAAACGGTGAGAATGATGTGGCAACCAAAAATACTTTATCTTTTCCGATGTTTACCAATCTTATATACACACGGCCAATTGAAACGACTGCAATCTATGATCAATAAATGCGTGTGGGCAGGGAAACCAGCGAGAGTTAGGGGCAAAACTATGTACCGACGGATCACTAGAGGTGGAATGGGTGTACCAGACGTAGCGACCTATCACAGAGCGGTAATATTGGAAACGGCAAAAGTATGGTGGAAGGATGAGGAATCGATTGGTTGGCTTCAGATAGAGAGGGCGGAGGCCCGGAAGGGCTCACTTAGATCTCTCATGATAGCAGAGACCCTAGGAATGGTGCGAAGAGAGGAGTTGCTGGGAACAGCTCGTGCTTTCTTGACAGTTTGGAGCTCGATTACATCGGTTAAAGCCATCCTCCCTATGGAGGAAATGCAACTTGAGGCTCTTAAATGGCATATTCCCTCGTTAAACCTTTCCTTGTGGAAGGAAACAGGCCCCACCATTGTGGGAGACTTGATTTCCCAGGGAGGACTCCTTTCGTTAGGAGACTTCCTCGCAAGGTACCCTGAATTGGCCGGCTCTTACCTGCAGCTCCTCCAAGTATCGCACTTCCTCAATTCCAGAAAAGGGTACTCGAAACTGGGACCTCCATACGAACCCTCAGCATTAAGGAGAATGATACTATCGGACAGGGACCAACGGGGCATCCTTTCTCAGCTATATGCAGAATTATCGGATCGGGAGTCCCCTCTGAAACTAGGCCACATGGAAAAATGGGAAGGAGACCTAGGATTCCAGGCAGATAGTGACGACTGGGAAGACGCAATCCACTGCGTACTAGCGACATCCAAGTGTATTAATCACCTGGAACTGTTAAAAAAAATCCATCTCCGATGGCACATCTCCCCGCTAAATTGGCTAAATTTGGACGAGGAGCGTCGGCGCAGTGTTGGAGACAATGTGGACAAGAGGGGGACTTAGCTCACATGTGGTGGTCGTGCCCCAAAATAACACCCTTCTGGCATCTAGTGGGGCGCCTAATGGGATCAGTCACGAACACTGAGATCCCCCTCTCTCCACAAACAGCCATACTGAACATAGGACTAATGATGTATCCACCTGTGGTCCGACACATTGCAACATATATTTTTACTGCTGCGAGAGCATGTATAGCCGCGAGATGGAAGAGTGACTCCCCTCCATCCATGAGCGACTTGACAAATAAGATAAACGAACTTTTCTGTAACGAATATTATCTTGCCTTAGATAGGGGCACAAAAAGGTATGTGGCAGAGGCGTGGGAACTGTGGGCAGGACACCCGTTGGCTATGCAGATCCCCCTGTGAGATGATGCTAAGTGGGTGCACTATGAGGGGCTTGGATGTTTAACGATAAGTGAATGATATTTGACTGCTTCGCATATCTCATACCTCTCACCTCCCGGACGTCCCCTGGGGCGCTTGATGACATTGATGACATTCACATCTTTAACACATCTCTGATCTTTAAAGGACAGATTTCTTTTCTCTAATTTCCCTATTATTTCTCTTTCATTTATTATCTTCTTCATAGAGTTGTTATATTCTAAATGTAGACAAACATTTATATGGTCGAACCGAGCTTAATTTGACAAAGGGATAGCCACCACGATTTACTGGTGAACTACAAAACATGTGGCACATACCGATCCCTAACAGTGACTTTCTTTGGCTCGGTTCCAAGATTTTGATTACTGTTCTTTACTTTGTAATCACTTGGTCTTGACTCTGAAATGTTGTTGTCTAATTTAAACCTTCTAATAAAAACTATTTATGGAAAAAAAAAATGATATCTAAATTTTAACAAATGACATCCAGTCAAATAGAAATAAAGGCAACAAATTACAGTCATATTTTTGTAGAAAGACAATTAAAAATGGTACGAGACAGGGGTGCCCATTATCGCCATTACTTTTTGTACTTGTAATGGAACCCCTGTTAAATGCGATACAAGCCCATAAGGACATAGAGGGGATCAGACTCAACAAGTCACATTTTAAGACTGCGGCTTTCGCGGATGATCTCTTGATTTTGATGTCTGCACCTCTGCGTGGATTCCCGGCTTTAAGGAATCTGCTTGATCAGTTTGGCCACCTTTCCAACTTTAAAGTGAATGTGTCTAAATCTGAAGCACTAGATTTGAATATACCATCGAAAACACTTTCCAAATTGAAGACTCTATACCCCTTCACGTGGCCCTCCCGTTGCATTACATATTTAGGAGTGAAACTAGGGAAAACGGATAAGGACCTATTCCGATTAAATTTTATACCTCTATTTGAAAATGTAATGGTAACTATAAGGACCTGGAAGGACAATTGTTTATCTTGGATGGGAAGGAAGAACTTATTAAAAAGTCTGATCCTCCCTAAGTTCATTTATATGTTTCAAATGCTTCCCATAGCAATACCGATAACATATTTAAACAAAGTAAATTCAATGTTCTGCACGTATATTTGGCGTAACAAAAAGCCCCGTTTATCATACCGCACCCTAACACTACCTAAATCTAAGGGAGGGATGGGAGCTCCAGACATTAAAAAGTATTACCATGCCTCAATTATATCTAGAACGATAGACTTAATTAGGGGAACTGATAACAAGCCATGGATTGAGGTGGAAGAAGCTTTGTCCCCTCTACCCCTCCGATCCGTCTTTCTTACTCGCATCCTGACTAGGGAAATGGATCCACTCCATAACATTCATTCTAAAGCCACTCTGAGGATATGGACAAACCTAATGCATACCTTAACCCCGCCCATATCTCCTTTGCTCAAACTCTCGGATATCCTGTCATTTTTTATAGGTAAATCTTCAGAGGGGACGGGAACCACACGCAGATGGTCAAATATCTCCATTGATCAAATACTAACCGATGGAACACTCCCTGAACTTAACGACCTACAAAGACTGCCAGGGCTCTCCAAACTTAACTTTATCCAATACAATTATCTAAAGAGAATGTTAAAACCTCATCTCCAAAATGCAGATCTACTACGTTCCATGACGCCCTTTGAGACACTGTGCGCATGTGTAACTAGACCTAAAAAATTATTATCCACCATTTACCAAATGTTGCTAACAACAGAGTGTTGCCCTAAAAGAGACTATATTGCCCACTGGGAAGCAGATCTGGGATACAAGTTCACACATGACCAATTACAACATATTTATAAAAAATCTCATGGCCCTACGCAATGCGTAAAGGCCCAGGAGAATTCTTTCAAGATTATAACGCGTTGGTATATCACTCCAAAACAGTCCTATAACTGGCGAATTGGGACTTCCTCTAGTTGCTGGAGATGTGAAGATCCCAGTGGTGACTATTTACATATTTGGTGGTCATGTCCAAAAATCCGCCAATTTTGGAGTGAGGTGGAAACATTCATTCAAGAAGTGCTGAATAAGGTGCCCAATCTGACTCCAGAGATAGCATTGCTAAATTTCCCTATCTGGCACGACAATAAACGTGCAAAGTTATTAATACCGACAGACGGACCATTAATACCTACGTGGTTTATGTCTGGAGACTTATATCCAGACAACCCGTTAGGAATTATACGTAAAACACTGCTCAGGTGACATTTATGGAATCAACTTTTCTTCCATAATACAATAGATATTGTGTTTTCTTGGGTATGGGGGAGGGTTATATATTTTTTATGTGTTGTGTATGTTAAACACTGTAACAATGTCGGGTCATTCCATGTCAAGTGAACCAATGATTATTACCTCTATATTTTTAATTCTTTTGAGATTTTGTTTTTTGATAATAGCATGTCAGACAATGCAAAATGTGAAGAGAAAAATTTTTTAAAAAATTTATTTTTTTTTAAATGATTTTCAAAGTTCGGAAAAAGTGCGAATTTCGCTGTTGCCTGCCTTTACGTTTCTCCTCATAACTAAGGCTAGGAATAAGATAGAGAGACAAAATAAACACCATTCTACTCAGTACTATACAGGCTTTCACCAGATATGTCACAAGAGGATCTTTGTTAATATTTTACCCATGTGATCGCAAGCGCAAAACTTTAAAACGCATTTCCGAAAAATCGGCGCGCTTTAAATATTTCAAAAACTGCCCATGTGTCTGCTATGCTCTTAGCCACATCTGTACCAAATTTCAAGTTGGGATCGTGATGGGATCATATTTTAAAATATTTAACTATTATAGTGTCAATTCAAAAATCTTGAATTCAGATCTGTTCAACCTGTGGTCTAAAAGCGTGGGGTCTATATTTATCAAATCCATTATTTTTAGACATTACTGTATTATTTTGATATGTTACAGCTTAGAAGCAGGAGAGGACATATAGGAAAAAGCTTTGTTAGGGCTCAACCTGAGAAAGCACAGGGATAGACAGTGAATGCAGAGCAGATGATAGGCCAGCAGCTCTGTCAATCATGTTAAGTGTCTACCCACTGCATTCAGGAAGTAAGACAGCTCGTTCAGACCTTTCATTTCCTGACATGTCTGGACATCTTCATTCCTGAACAAACAATAGTCTGTACAAAGCCATCAAGGCTGTGTACTAAAATATGGGTGAGTAAATATATTAATAGTTTAATGCTTTTATTATTAAGGGCCAATACACACAGTGCTATTCTTAGGGATCATCATTCAGAAAAACAGCCCCATTGATTTCTATGGGGTTCACCACTTGCAGTGTTTTTGGAAACACTCAAGAGTGAGTAAATCACTGCTTGAACTACTTTTTAATCGCTGCAATAAACGCAGCATTTATCATTTATATAAAAAAAGCTTCCATTTTTTTCACTAGCGATTAAAAAAACTAACGCATATGTGGTAAAAACTTGGTAGAAAAACAAGCTGCCAAAACTGCAGCGTGTATCTGCAGACAGAAAAAACTGTGCGCGCTAGCCCTAAAACTCACTTTATAGTAATACAGTTCTATCTCTAGTGTACTGTAAATCTTTATTTTTATTACCTATCTTCCTTACTTAATATTAACTGTATTTTTCCCACACAGCAATGGCTGCTACTTTTCAAGAAACAGCATTTTATCATAGACACTGTTGCAATCCTTTTGAAAAAATATGAATATGATTGGCGCTGGTGGCTGGCTACTGTACTTTCCAAAGATTGTGAAAATGAAGAAGTAGAATTGACTTTATTGCATCCTTCTGGTCCAGCGCCATCCTTTGTGTATCCAAGAAAGCCAGACATTTTAAAAGTGCACAAAAATCAGATATTAACTCAGGCGGAGCCTAACACCGTGACAGGCACGGACATACTCTTTGACACACAAGGAAATGGCGATTGCTAGTAAGCGTTTATGGACAAGATTACATTTCACCCACTAGAAGGGACAAATTGATAAAATGCTACTTTAAAAACATACTATTAATTGTTTGATTACCGTGACCGGTAGAAGGGCCTTTGCCCGAAACGGACCCATCGTCACCTCGGTGCCCCCTCCCTGCACTTTGTATGCTCCCGAAATAAAGATCCCGTTACCTGCAGACCTGGTGAGTGCCGTCTTTCTTACATTTTATGACGTTTTGTTCCACTATACTGTCACCACCAGTTGCACTAGTGCTTCCCGCCTCACATGCTTATTCCACTGCCTGAGAAGGATTGCTGGTCGTAGTGGGGCCCCTTTTTCGTTTCTGTTGGATTTTTTAATTGTTTGATTAGTTCATAATTTATAGAACGATGATTTAACTACTGTACTATTCTTATTAAACACTTCATAAATCACATGTTTAGTGATAGAATAGAAAACAAATTTATATGTATAAATAGGGGTTAACATTTTTGGTTCTTTTAATCTTGTTTAATCAAACTTGAGGATATGATCACCTTTCTTCTTTTGGTTTGTTCAATACATTCAAGTTGAAAATACTGAGCGTTGTGTTCTGATGATTAAGATGTATTTATCCTGGCACTTATGGGATTTGTTTTTTGTGTTTCTTTTTTGTTGCATATAAATGTTTTATTCAATAAGTTGTGATAACTCATACAACCATAAAATAAAAAATATACAAATTTGACAGGTCCCAAGTTGAATCTCTGCACAAATATAACCAAGAACACAATCAGTCATTTTTTCACAATTGCCCGTCAATAGTTTGAATTTGATATAAAGAAACATAGTCTTGTAACATATCAACTGAAAGCTGTTACCGTTCTGAGTAAAATGATGCCTCTCCCACTTCATTATCTTATTTCTAGCCTGAGATAAAAAAAAATGTAAAGTCATACCAGGCCAAAATTCACCCTTTTTTTAAACTTTAAAAATCTGTAAAAAATTAACTGATGAAGAAAAAAATTCTAAACTTTTAATTTGTAATTAACTAAAGTTGTACTTCATAAAGAAAAAGAATAAAACAAATCTAAAGACGTCAGGTAAAAAAAAATATTCATATTTAGATCACTTGATATAAAATGACCCATTGACGCTATTAATATTAAAATATTTTAAAATATGATCCCATCGCGATCCCAACTTGAAATTTGGTACAGATGTGGCTAAGAGCAAAGCAGTTTTTGAAATATTTAAAGCGCGCCGATTTTTCGGAAATGCGTTTTAAAGTTTTGCGCTTGCGATCACATGGGTAAAATATTAGCAAAGATCCTCTTGTGACATATCTGGTGAAAGCCTGGACAGTTCTGAGTAGATTGGTGTTTATTTTGTTTCTCTATCTTATTTCTAGCCCGAGATATGATAGAAAATGTAAAGCCATACCAGGCCAAAATTCGCACTTTTTTAAAACTTAAAAAATCTGTAAAAAATTAACTGATAAAGAAAAAAATTCAAAACTTTTTTTTTGTAATTAACTAAAGTTGTTCTTCATATAGAAAAAATTTTTAAAAAATCTGAGGACGTCAGGGAAAAAAAATATTCATTTTTGGATCACTTGACATGGAATGACCCTGTCACACGGTCCACACAGGACATTTTAATACGCAATAAAAACTACCTAATAAGAGATACTCATGTAGTATATTGAAATGTATCATTTGGATATCTTTATACCTTTACAAATCGGTGAAAACAGAACCCAGAGGAAACCCACGCAAACACGGGGAGAACAAACTCCTTGGAGATGTTGGCCTCGGTGGGATTTGAAACCAGGACCCCAGTGTTGCAAGACTGCAGTGCTAACCACTGAGCCACTAGGCTGGCCCTTACATTAATATGATATTGATGACATCCTAAAGATAGGTCTTCAATATCTGAAAGGGAACCTGTCATGTTTTTTTTTTTTAAACCTCCCATAATATTATTTAGACCATGCGCTGCGCATCATTAACCTGGTTTTAAAAAAATCCATTTATACCATGTGACTGTATTAGGCAGAGTTAAGGCTACATTTCCTTCACGTCAGGCCTGCTTAGCTCTTGGTGATGTCATAAAAACACACTTTAAATGCTTGTATGTGCATTAGATATCTGCACAAACAGTCATTGGGGTAGATACTTCAGCTGCCAATTTGTCACGTCAATCCACAATCAGTCATGCAGTTTTTTAAATATAGTCATGCCCCCCCTGAATTGTAATATCTTAACATCATTTCCAGACCTGCAGAAATTCAATAATGCTGTAGAAGAACCTGTGGTAATGTCACGACCATGTGACTGTATTAGGCAGAGTTAAAGCTACATTTCCTTCACGTCAGGCCTGCTTAGCTCTTGGTGATGTCAAACAATTACCGTATATACTTGCGTATAAGCCGAGTTTTTCTGCCCAAAAATTGGGCTGAAAAGTCCCCCCCTCGGCTTATACGCGAGTCACTGTATACTGTATGCAATGTATACAGTATACAGTGCCCCCCCATATCAGTATACAGGCCCCCCCCCTTGGGTAGTAATCCTGTAAAGGAAGAGATTAGTATACTTATCCCTCCGCTGTCCCGCTGCCGCTGTCCCGCCGCCGCCATCGCGCTCTTCCGTCTTCATCCAGCGTCTTCCGTCTTCTTCCGGCTTCCTCCGGTGGGCGCAGGCAATGACGTCATTGTCTGTGCGCCAGAGGAGGAAGCCGGAAGAAGACGGAAGATGCTGGATGAAGACGGAAGAGCGCGATGGCGGCAGCGGGACAGCGGAAGGATAAGTATACTAATCTCTTCCTTTACAGGATTACTACCCAAGGGGGGGGCCTGTATACTGATATGGGGGGGGGGCCTGTATACTGATATGGGGGGGCTGCTGTATATACCTCTGGGGCTGTATATACCTCTGGGGCTGCTGTATACTACCACTGGGGCTGCTGTATACTACCACTGGGGCTGCTGTATACTACCACTGGGACTGCTGTATATACCTCTGGGGCTGCTGTATACCTCTGGGGCTGTATATACCTCTGGGGCTGTATATACCTCTGGGGCTGATGTATACTACCTAAGAGCTGCTGTATACTACCACTGGGGCTGCTATATATACCTCTGGGGCTGGATATACCTCTGGGGCTCTATATACCTCTGGGGCTGTATATACCTCTGGGGCTGCTGTATACTACCACTGGGGCTGCTGTATATACCTCTGGGGCTGTATATACCTCTGGGGCTGCTGTATACTGCCTAAGGGCTGCTGTATACTACCACTGGGGCTGCTGTATACTACCTCTGGGGCTGCTGTATACTACCACTGGGGCTGCTGCTGTATGTACCACTGGGGAGGCTGCTGTATATTACACTGCTGGGGGCTGTATACCTGTGCTGGGGTCCACCCTCGGCTTATACATGAGTCAATAGGTTTTCGCAGGTTTTGGGGGCAAAAGTAGGGGGGTCGGCTTATACACGGGTCGGCTTATACACGAGTATATACGGTACAATGCAGGGAGCATGACGAAATTGAAAAAATATCATGAATGAACCTGAGTGACAGTAAGTAAAAGTGTCATGCCTTAGACTGTAGACAGGTGCATGTGTGTGCTGTCACCTCAGCATATAAAGTCTTTTTTTAAGATAAATATGAGGAAGGCCATGTTCACACACATGCGTTTTTTTGACCATCTCTGCGTTTTTGGGCTGTTAAAAAAAAAGCAGGTGCGTTAACGCAGGGTACATTTGAGTGTAGCTGCGTTTTTCAGCTCCATTTGCATTTTTTACCCCTAGTCCAAAAAACGCTGCATGCAGCGTTTTTGGGTGCTGTAAAAAAACGCATGTGCGTTTTTCCAAAAACGCATGCGTTTTTTTAACATGGGGCCCTATGGGAAACGCATGCAAAAACGCATGGTACATTAGTACCTTTTAGTGCCATCCAAAAACGCATGCGTTTCCCATAGGGGCCCATGTTAAAAAAAACGCATGCGTTTTTGAAAAAACGCACATGCGGTTTTTTAACATGGGGGCCCTATGGGAAACACATGCGTTTTTAAAAGGCACTTTTATGCACCCTGCGTTAACGCTTGCGTTTTTGCCTGCGTTTTTGGTGAAAAAAATGACTAAGTCCAAAAACGTGGCAAATCCTTTCAGACACACAAGGGACATTTTTTAGCACTCTTAAAAAAATGCAAGTGCTTTTAAGAGTGCTAAAAAAAACGCAAATTGTGTGTGAACATAGCCGAATTTTGTTTTCAGAATACCATGTTAGTGATGCAGATTGCATTAAAACACATTGGGCCACTTTAATATCACAAAATGACATGACTGGTTCCCCTTAAGTCCAACTGCTAGGGCAAAACAGTAATTCTAAGGCTGGCTTCACACTGCAGTTTTTCACTGATCAGTGTCCATCAGTGTTTGGGTGCCAAAACCAGGAGAGGAACCAAGAGAGGAACTTGCAGAGAAAAACTATAATTGAAAGATTGACACCTGTTCTCAGTTTTGGAGACACTCCTGGTTTTGGCACCCAAACACTGATGGACACTGATTAGTGAAAAACTGCAGTGTGAAACCAGCCTAAGAACTAAAAAAGGAGTCATTGAAATCTTCAATAGAGAGTATGTGAGTATGTATGCTCGGCCTTCTAGCAATCCATTAGCTATGGGACTGCCAGATTAAGCCAAGTAAGGCCATGTTCACACACATGCGTTTTTTTGACCATCTCTGCGTTTTTGGGCTGTTAAAAAAAACGCAGGTGCGTTAACGCAGGGTACATTTGAGTGTAGCTGCGTTTTTCAGCTCCATTTGCGTTTTTTACCCCTAGTCCAAAAAACGCTGCATGCAGCGTTTTTGGGTGCTGTAAAAAAACGCATGTGCGTTTTTCCAAAAACGCATGCGTTTTTTTAACATGGGGCCCTATGGGAAACGCATGCAAAAACGCATGGTACATTAGTACCTTTTAGTGCCATTCAAAAACGCATGCGTTTCCCATAGGGGCCCATGTTAAAAAAAACTCATACGTTTTTGAAAAAACGCACATGCGTTTTTTTAACATGGGGGCCCTATGGGAAACGCATGCATTTTTAAAAGGCACATTTATGCACCCTGCGTTAACGCTTGCGTTTTTGCCTGCGTTTTTGGTGAAAAAATGACTAAGTCCAAAAACGTGGCAAATCCTTTCAGACACACAAGGGACATTTTTAAGCACTCTTAAAAAAAACGCAAGTGCTTTTAAGAGTGCTAAAAAAAACGCAAATTGAGTGTGAACAATGCCTAAAACACTCGAGTAATTTTGGCAGTCCTATAGCTAATGAATGGAATAATGGTCGAGCATGCACACCTCTTCTCCATTCACGATTGAGATCTACAGAGCCCTATTCTTGAGGTTCCAAAGACCTGTTCTCAGGATCTATGGCAGTCGCAGAAGTTGGACATTCATTTTTTTCCTGTGAAGTTGATGGGGGATTACTTACTATTTGGGGAGTAAGACTTTAAGTGCCGTGTAAATGTCTTGCACCTATCCTTTTTATGTTTCTATAACAAAGCTATTGTTCTTAGTTTCATTTTTGCCAGGCAACTAAAAGAAATTGTGCCTACCAGATAAATGCTCTCCATACTTTTCCAAAATTTTGATTGCATACAGCTTCCATAAGATCAATTATGTTACTTTATTGTTCATCCAATGCTGATTTTTTTTAGCAATTTGAGTGAATGTTGATCAAATTGGATTTGTTTTTAATTAAACATGAAAGTGTCAAATTAAAATAATACTTTTTATAGTGTATGGCTGTTAATCTGAGTACATAATTTGACAGACACAAATCCACCATAGTGCTCAGCACACAAGACTTCTAAAATCTAAAAATCAAGCACGACAAAAATAAAATTTCCAAATGGGTTACCCATTTAGGCCTCAATGCAATTAAAGCCCCCAATATATGAAAGGTTGAAGTTTTTGGTCATAATTAGAAATGTGCGAACCTTTTGAAGTTCGGGTTTGGCTCTATTCACCGAACAGGCATATGTTCGCCGAATAGATCGGCAAACAGTTCGCTGAACTTCCCAACCCCATTCAAATCAATGGGAGGTAAAATCAAAGGCCTACAAAACACCTTCGAAGAGACCCAAAAACTGTCAAACACAGCTCAAACTATTTTACAGAGGAACACCAGTTTGGCTTCCTAGAGTATTACTTACCAAGCTCCAGCACCCCTGTCACCCTGCTTCCGGCCCACTAATGAACCTCGAGACATATTGTCTGCTTCCCCCCTTGATTTGTTAAAGTCAGACTTAGCCCTGCCCATCCTCACTGTTGGCAACTGTGTTCAGTTGTCAGTATGGAAACTAAACTGATGTCAGATTACTGTAAAAATAAATAAATAGTTGAAATAATGGGCGTGCACTGTGCTGTACTTTTGATTGCCAGCCAAGGTAATTCTGGCAGCTGAGGACTGGAATTCTCAACGTGGAGAAGCCCGAGTGTTCTGGGCCCCCCATGCTACAAATTGCAATCTGCAGCTGACCAAGAATTGGTGCCTCTTTGAGAGATGCCAAAACTGGTGATTACCCCACTCTTCCAGTTGCTCTGGTAACAGTGGCAGACTGGGTAATAAGGAGTTAATTCCAGCTGAATTTTGCCAGCTGCCACCAAGCCCTAGGTTCATAATGTGGGGTCAATGTTAGAACCGGCCATTATCAACCTCTAAGTAAATAGTAAATAACATACTCCATCATAAAAAATAATTTATTTGTAAAAAAACACAAATACATACCTGTTTATTATCTTCTTACAAACCTTCCACGATCCTCTGCAATATCCGTTCACAATGGGAGGGGAAACTGAGTTGATGCTGTGAGCAGGGTGATGCCACAGTCTGATTCATCTCAGGTCAGCTATAGAAACGTGGATGTATTCATTCAATATTCTTATTATACGCATCAGCCTGTTGAATAACAAGCCCAAATACAGTAACCATTGAATGAGCTGCACTTTATCTAAAAGGGTTATTTGGTCAAAAACTACAAGTACACAATGCCTTGACACAGTTAAACTCTAAGACAGAGCAGGGAGATTCGATCTCCCTGTATTGCCCATTCTCTGTTCTGTAGGCTTTCGGTCACTTTAGTTCTGCAGCTTAGACAATGGCATGTCCAGAATGGACCTGCAATTCATCTTCCCAGGCTGCTGCTGGACTTGCTGGGGTAAGTACCGTATATACTCGTGTATAAGCCGAGTTTTTCAGCCCAAAATTTGGGCTGAAAAGTCCCCCCCTCGGCTTATACACGGGTCTATATGGTACCACCTGCTGTGGTGGGGGCTGTGGAGGCTGGAGGAGGCGGGGGGAGGCTGCTGTATGAGCAGCCCCGTCACGTGGGGCCGCTCATTATATATGCACTGCTTCCCCCTGTCAATCAGCGGCAGGGGGAAGCAGTGCATATAGCCCCCCAAAAGCTGGCAATGTCCCCCCTTGTAAGGGCCCCCCCCCCCCCGCTGCTTATACATTACCATCCCGGTGTTCTGATCGGCGCCGCTCCTCGGTGCTTCTTCTTCATCCTCCCGTCCTCGCTGGCTGCATCCGGGATCTCCGGCTGTCGCAGCGATATGACGTCATCGCGCGACGGCCGGAGATCCCGGATGCAGCCAGCGAGGACGGGAGGATGAAGAAGAAGCACCGAGGAGTGGCGCCGATCAGAACACCGGGATGGTAATGTATAAGCAGCGGGGGGGGGCCCTTACAAGGGGGGACAGTGCCAGCTTTTGGGGGCTGTTGGTACCCCCAGGGGGCTGTTGGTATCCCCAGGGGGCTGTTGGTACCCCCAGGGGCTGTTGGTACCCCCAGGGGGCTGCTGGGTACCCCCTGGGGGCTGCTGGGTACCCCCTGGGGGCTGTTGGTACCCCCAGGGGAATGTTGGTACCCCCAGGGGGCTGTTGGTACCCCCAGGGGGCTGCTGGGTACCCCCTGAGGGCTGCTGGGTACCCCCAGGGGGCCGCTGGGTACCCCCTGGGGGCCGCTGTATAACCCCTGGGGGGTGCTGTATAACCCCTGGGGGGTGCTGTATAACCCCTGGAGGCTGCTGTATATACTGCCGAGGCCTGTATACCACTGGGGCTGCTGTATATACCACTGGGGCTGCTGTATATACCACTGGGGCTGCTGTATATACCACTGGGGCTGCTGTATATACCACTGGGGCTGCTGTATATACTGGTGGGGTCTGTATATACCACTGGGGAGGCTGCTGTATACCACTGGGGTTGCTGTATATGCCACTGGGGAGGTTGCTGTATACTACCATTGGGGACCTGTATACCACACTGCTGGGGGCTGTACACCTGTGCTGGGGTCCACCCTCGGCTTATACACGAGTCAATAGGTTTTCCCAGGTTTTGGGGGCAAAAGTAGGGGGGTCGGCTTATACACGGGTCGGCTTATACACAAGTATATACAGTATATGATTTTTCTTTTTTTTTTTTTTAAATTGTGATGTGCCCATAATATGTGGGGGGGCCCTGAATAAATAGTAAGGGTGCCTCTATAAATAGTAGGGGCTACTAAATCAGGACTCTGGGCTGGATATTTTATTGTATCAATGTTTTCTGCTTCAGGGAACCTCTTTGCTTGCTTTGCTGTGTGACAGGAGGCATTGTCTTGTATGAAAATTGCTGGCTGATTGAGTGCTGAATGCAAGTAAAGAACCATGTGTTGCTGAAGAAGGTTCTGATATACACTTGCATTCACTCTACCATGTAACTGTATGAGAGGTCCAACCCCTGCATCAGCAAACATTTGCCAAACCATGACACTTTCTCCATTATTCTTTACACACTTTGGGGTCAGTGTTTTTCCAGCTGGTGAACAATCTTTCCCATCAGACCCAAATATGTTAAACTTGCTTTCATCATTAAAATGAACTGTGGACTATTTCTCCTTTGTCCACACAACATGCTCCTCACCAAAGCTTAGTCTAGCCTTTTGATTTTTTCTGCTAACGAGAGCTTTGGTCACGGCACAGTGGGCTTTCAGTCCAAATGCTCTTACATGTTATGACACTGTATGATGAGACAGATCCTTACTCTGTTCAGTACTGAACTGGCGAACTATTCCAGCTGCAGCGTTGAATCAATTACCCATGGAGAATCTCTGCATTATCCTGTCCTCTCATGCATTTGTCTTTCCAGGGTGACCAGCCTTCTTGGGGAATGTGAAAGAGTTTGTGATGTTGTAAAGATGCAATATTCTAGAAATCACAGACTTAGAATAATCAATTTCTGTTGCTATGGCTGATAGAGTGACCCCGTTGGCCTTCATTTGGACAGAGTTTCAGTCACTTTGGAACAACACACCATTTTTGCAAAGTGAGTAAAACAACTGGAAAGTTAGGCTGCCAGTTGAATAGTGTTTGTCAGATAATTAGGAAATTAGCACCAGGTGCCAGATTAACATTACTAACTTGTAGATATGTGAACGTGGTCTGTAATTTTGATCAGTGTTATTTTTCATTTATCTCATTTACATTTTTATTCTGTGCTTTATAATATACCGTATATACTCGCGTATAAGCCGAGTTTTTCAGCCCAAAAATTGGGCTGAAAAGTCCCCCCCTCGGCTTATACGCGAGTCATACGGCCCCCCTCAAAGTTTGGCGCCCCCACCTCAGTTTCTGGGCCCCCCCGCATGCAGCGCTGCACATATACATTACGTGTCTAGCAGCTGTTACCCTCCGGTGGCAGATCGCGGCTCCCGGCTCCGGGCTCCATCTTCCTCTCTGTCTTCCTGGTTGTCATGTGACCGGCGCGATGACGTCATCGCGCCGGTCACAAAGCAGGAAGACAGCGAGGAAGATGGAGCCCGGAGCCGGGAGCCGCGATCTGCCACCGGAGGGTAACAGCTGCTAGACACGTAATGTATATGTGCAGCGCTGCATGCGGGGGGGCCCAGAAACTGAGGTGGGGGCGCCAAATTATGAGGGGGGCCCTGCTGGGGCCCTGTATACTACCACTGGGGCTATATACTACCACTGGGGCTATATACTACCACTGGGGCTGTATATATACTACCACTGGGGCTATATACTACCACTGGGGCTGTATACTACTACTGGGGCTATATACTACCACTGGGGCTATATACTACCACTGGGGCTATATACTACCACTGGGGCTGTATATATACTACCACTGGGGCTATATACTACCACTGGGGCTGTATACTACTACTGGGGCTATATACTACCATTGGGGCTATATACTACCACTGGGGCTGTATGTATACTACCACTGGGGCTATATACTACCACTGGGGCTATATACTACCACTGGGGCTGTATACTACTACTGGGGCTATATACTACCATTGGGGCTATATACTACCACTGGGGCTGTATATATACTACCACTGGGGCTATATACTACCACTGGGGCTGTATATACTACTGGGGCTGCGTGTATACTACCACTGGGGCTGCTGCTGTATACTACCACTGGGGCTGCTGCTGTATACTACCACTGGGGCTGCTGCTGTATACTACCACTGGGGCTGCTGTATATACCTCTGGGGCTGCTGTATACTACCACTGGGGCTGCTGCTGTATATACCACTGGGGCTGCTGCTGTAACACTGCTGGGGCCTGTATATACCACTGGGGAGGCTGCTGTATACCACACTGCTGGGGGCTGTATACCTGTGCTGGGGTCCACCCTCGGCTTATACACGAGTCAATAAATTTTCCCAGGTTTTGGGGGCAAAAGTAGGGGGGTCGGCTTATACACGGGTCGGCTTATACACGAGTATATACGGTATTCAATTTATGAAATAAAATAAAAATACTGCTAATTCATTCATGTTAGGATATTTTCACATAGGACAACACAATGACCTTATCATTAAGGAAATAGTGTGTTGTTCTCTAATTTTGATCGCCAGTATATGCATTATTGAAATTGCATCTAGTTTTCTGGATAGTTAAGCCACTGTTCTCTCACTCCGCCAATTTTACGGACCCATCTGGATGGCACTCCCATCCATAATATAACAGCTGATGTAGGGACACTAGAACAGACATATTCAGCCTACATAATATTACACTGTGCACAAGAAACTACACCAAATAGACTGGTCACGGGTACCTTCATCAGCACCAATCTAGATGGAACCCAAAGGCTGGCCAAATAAGGGGGCAACACTTCGTTAATCAAGAGAACCATACACAACAACAAAGAAGAACAGAATCAAGTTGAATATAAGAATATTTACAAAGACTTTTCATTACTATGTCTACAATGGCCAACCTCTTTAATGTATCGAAATATTGTTCTATGGGTTAGGATCTGATGTCTGATGTTTTTGTGTTATGGTAGACACATGGCTTTGGCAAAGTGACACTATTTGTTCTGGAGAAGAAGAGCTAGAGTGATTCTCATATTTCATTTCACAGAAAGCTACTGTTTTCACTGATCCCTGACGCATAGTGTGAGGTGCTCTGGAAATTTGTCAGCTTTCTGCTTTGCTTCAGAAGACAGTGCTTTATAGATGCCTGTCAAGAATACTTCATTTGGAATATGTTTCACTCATCTCCAGCAACCAGTGGCTTCAAACTTCAATGGCTTCTCAATGATCAAAGAGAAAATGTTTCCTTTGGTGTTGAACCCCCAAACTTCAATACTATATTTTTTGTATTAATACTGTGATGCCTGACAATTAGACTTCAGAAGGTTTAATGTGATTATTTCTGCAATGGAAAACATGTTATCTTCCAAGCTGCAAGAATGTGACAGCACTTTTATAATTGTTTTAATGAAGTATACCAAAACATATAATCTAAAATAAATGAGAGGCCTCAAAACATTCCTTGTTTGTCCACATCCATATTTTACATAGGTATGGAATATGCATTTAGTCTACAAATGTGACTTTAGTGACCATAAGGAATTGTGAAAAATATGTTACAGCTACCCTTCTTGCTATTACGTGCTGGGTATATACTCTTGGTTATTTTGGTCTTTATTTATTACTTCAGTTGATCTGAATAGAACTCATACTAATACATTTCTTATTTTGGCTTTGTATATTCTTGAATTGTATTGAAATGTTAGCACATCAGTTCATTCAAATATATATATATATACAATTTTAGAAGAATTCCCTCTTTACATAAAAGGCGTTACTGAGTAATGACATGGGGACAATAAAATGTAATTAAATATATTGTCAACCAAACAAAAGTGGATAAAACAATTAGTTATAAACTGGTGATGCCCTACATCCATACCCAAACTATATACAGTATGTGATACATATGTAATTCAGTAACATGCAAAAATATGTTCCAATTCAGAACTAGCTGACTACACATATAATTGTAAGGTGACCATGCGCTACAGCCTAACCAAAAGACAAAGCAGTATATATACCTGCATATACATATCACTGAAGGTGCTTATACAATTCCCTAAGCAAGTTTTTCACTTTGTGCTTCTTCAGGTGTATAGGATAAAAATATATGAATGTCATAGCTGTGAGCAAAACCAGGTTAGTATATATTACAATATTTTCTTCCATTCACTACCAGCAAAGATTAATACAGTTCAAACAGAAGTGTAACATTCCATTAATAGTGGAAACAAACTCCAATTAACATGAACCTGTTACTTATGAACTAGAATCCCTAAAGCAATTGCTCCAACTGAGTAACTCCCATTGAAGAGAAAGGAGCCCAGTCACAAATTAAAACCCATGGCTATTAATGTGGACTAATGGGTGAAGTCACATGTATCAATACAAACACCATTCAAGTGGCAATAAGTCTAGCTGAATCCACTTTGGTTAAGGGTCCTTAGTACCCCCCTATGTATTACATATGAGCTAAATAGAGCTGATTAGTTGGTCAACCCCTTCATCTTACTGTAAAGCAGGCTTGCACTGGCCCACAGGACAATCGGAGAATCATCCGGTGGGTCCCTATAAGTAATTTGTTACTTACCCTATAACATATTCAGGAGTTGGAAAATACACTTGTTTCGTTATACAGATAAAGGAAGCATTTCATCATTCATTTTACAATCTACCCAATATATTAATATATAAAAGAATAGATAAATTTATGAATGCAATATTTGCATAGTTGATCAGTGGGCCCCCAGAGTCAATGTTACTGGAGGGCCCCTGCCGCCTCAGTCTGCTATTTCTGTGAAGCATTCCTGTACGGCAAACATTGTTTAATTGGAAAATATTAATTTAAATTATTGTAATATGTTTAAACAGAATCAGCACGTTTTTGCTATTTAACACTGTTCTACAGCCAGATTGTTTCAGAGATAAAAACAGATGAAACAAAGCAATTTTGTGGCGCTGAAAATCAATTCAATGCATACGTTTGCTGACTGGCTCTAATTTTTAAGATACAGTGGAAGTTTTAATGACTTACTACATCTTCAATGCAAGCTTATAAAAAATTGTGTTTTTATTATTTCATCATCATTATTGCATAGTTAGTAGTCATCTATTCAGTCTATTGAGCCTTCAGTATTCTATCATCCTAAGGTGACCAATCAAAAAATGCAACTCAGCTCCAATGACATGATGTGACCCTAGTCAGTACTCACAGACTACCATATATATATTACGTATCATTAGCACTCAGAATAAACAAAGGGGTAAGACAAATCTTAGGGGCCTTTCACACTTGCGTTTTTTTCCTGATCCAGAAGATCAGGAAAAAACCTGATTCTTACAGGATTCATTTTTTTGCCCATTCACTTTAATGATTTCAGGAAAAAACCTGAAGCAAAAAAATTCTACCTGAAATCATTTAAAGTGAATGGGCAAAAAAATGAATCCTGTAAGAATCAGGTTTTTTCCTGAACTTCTAGATCAGGAAAAAAACGCAAGTGTGAAAGGCCCCTTAGTCAGCTCATCGTCTGTAGTCAAAATGTCAGAAAGGTAACAGATCAAGACAAAGGGGATGGGTAAACATATAGTCAGAAGCAAGGTCAAAATTCAGGAAGCAATAGATCCAAGACTGAACAAAGGAATAAAAGGCATGCAGACACCACTGAGCTTATAACTACAACTGGCAGTAATTGGAGTCAGGGAGCCAGCTATATAGTCAAGTTATCACTCCGGTCTGTAGACAAATTTTTAGAAACACAGCATTCCACAGCCTCTGATTGGATGGCTGAGCTCTTTATCACCATAATAATAGCTCAGCACGCCCCTGCCCAATATAAGATAGCTGATCTGTCCCTGACTGCATCCAGGCACACCACTATGAGGAATTGTGACAGTAACCCCTTTTCTTTGGGGGCACCAGACCCCAGGTTTCCCAGGAAACTTATTATGGAAGAGGACAACCAAATAATCAAGGAATGAGCCAGCACCCATGATCTCTCCTTGGGTCTGTATCTCTTCCAATGAACAAGATACTAAAGAGAATTTCAGTCCATTAGAGAATCCCCATTTCTCTGCACCTTGTACTCCAAACCTTTAGTGACAGGAGAAGATGGAGACGAGGTAAATAACAATGATGGGATAAACCTTTCAACAGTGATTTGTGGAACACATTTTGGATGCAAAGTGTTGGAGAATGTCTTAATCTAAAGGTCACTGGGATAAGAACCTCTAGAAACTCATATGGACGAATAATTTATGACCAAAGTTCATGATGGAATTTTTAGCTTGATGTTTTTGGTTGATAATCACACCTTATCACCTATACTGAAGAAGGAACCTGTCGGACATTTTCTATCCCCCTTCCATTTTTAGTGATGCCAAGACATTTCAATATTATTCCTAACTTCCCTCTAGACCAGAGGTCCCCAATCCAGCTCCTGCCCACCTCACAGTAATGACATCCAGAACCCCGATTATAATGACAGCTGAAGCTTTTCCATAGAAATTACACTAAGGCAGTATACCAAGATCCAGGGGTTCCTACCTTACTCCCATTCAGACCTGCTCTTATGTGCAGTGATGCTCACATATAATTCACCATCTGTAGACCTGCTATTCATAGCTCCTTGCCAGATCAGGTGCTTACGCACCATGCTGGCAGGCAGCCATGAGCCACATATAATGGGCCCACAAGCCATATGTGGCTTCCAAGCTCCAGGTTAGATACCCCTGCTCTAGCCACACCCAAGTTTCTGTATATCAAGCGTTACTCAAAAAAAACAAACTCAAAGAATTTATCAGAAAATATTTATTAAAATGAGGATGAAAAACCAGTGTAAAAAAAAGCAAGGTGCCAGTGAACTGACGGACCCGATTGACAAAGGAGATCTCAGCAAGAGGTAAATATGAGAACCAGTCCTCCTGCGGTGCCGCAAAGAAGCACCTTAAAATTTGTTCCATAATGTATTAGTCCTTTCGGTCTGATCATTGGTTTTAGGGTGGTAAGCAGAATAAATAACAACTCAGTCCCAAATTTCCTACAAAAACGCTCTCCAGAATTTGGGGACAAATTGTACCCTCTATCAAATACAGTGTTCAGAGGGATTTTTTTGCAGTCTCACTGCATGGTTGATTCCTCAACTTGGAAAGTGTCTAGGGATTCAGCAACACGGATAATAGTACAAAATGACCCTGCCTACTGAATTGGTTAAGAACCACCCAAATCACAGTTTTTCCACCAGGCAAATGTAAATCTGTGATGAAATCTATGGAAAAATAATTCCATTTACCTTCTGAAATTGGCAATAAAGCCAATTCCACTTCCATCCAGTTTTGACAGACTTTAGTGCATGACAAAATTTCACAAAATAAATTCTTTAATATCATTATGCATGCGTATATGTGACTCCATGTGACCACTCAAGAAGGAATAATGAAGTACCTGCAACAACGGTAATGTCAAGTACACAAAAATAAAAAAATTTGACCCTGGAGTAGCGGGGTAAGGCAATGACTGGACTTCACACATTTCAGCTTCCAATTCTGAGGATATCGTTGAAACCACATTACCCTGTAGAAGAATGGAGGATGGAGGTTTGGGAGAGAAAGTGAGTCAATGATGTGTAGCAAAGAGTGAATGTGATAGAAAAATTGTATTGAGAGTAAAAAAAGGGATAATCTGGCCTGTCTTTGGGTCAACTGTTTAATTCAATGTAAGCTTAATTATTAGGATCCATCACAGCTGTGACTTGATGAATAGCTCACTTCAAAAAATGTCTTAATTTTTCAAAAGCTAACTTAGTGAGAACCTCGCAATTACCAACATCATCATTTCCCTCAGCATACAAAAATTTCCTACAGAAAAATGCACATGGCCACAAGTTGGTTAGTGTTTAAAGAGCTTAAGACAACACAGCCCCAACTATGATTTCTGAAACATTCGCCTCCACAATGAATGGCTTTTGGAGATCGGGTTGGATTAACACTGGAGCGGATTCTAAAGCACTCTTTCCAATTATTAAAGGCCCTAACAGCATCTGGTGACCAAACCCTGAGATCCAATCCCTTATATGTGAGATCATTTAGAGGTTTAACAATTAACAATATGAGAAAATGTTGATAGCTCTCAGTGGGAGAAACAAGATAATAATCTTGTAGTTGTGATACCTTTTAATGGCTAACAAATATAAAATAAGTGATATTACAAGGCAAGCTTTCGAGACGTCTCAGGTCTCTTCATCAGGCATGGTATGACAAAGTATTGAAATAAACTCAAATATATACATGAACAACTAGAGAAGACGCAAGGTATAATGAATGGACATTTAAATAAATAAATATCATAATAATATAATATTTATTAATTTATACAGTGCTATTAATTCCATAGCACTTTACATACATCAGTAATGCTGTCCCTCCTGGGGCTCACAATCTAAATATCCTATCAGTATGTCTTTGTAATGTGGGAGGAGACTGGAGTGCCCGGAGGAAACCCACGCAAACACAGGGAGAACATACAAACTCCTTGCAGATGTTGTCCTTGGTGGGAAGTAATAAACAAAACATAGAGTGAGGAGGATCCTCAATCAGCCAGGCTTAGTGATGTCAAAGGTTTAATGTCCCTAATTTATATGTAAACCTGGTGTCTTCAGGCTTCAATGTCTTTGAAAAACATTCTTCAGATGTTTTAATGAACCATAAATCCATCAGTTAGGTTTAGCTCTTTGTGGATGCAGTCAAATGTTCTAATGAATTTGGATTCACAGACCCTTCGATGTTTCTGTGATTTGAAATTACCTCTCAAAATTGCAACTTTCATATTTTCAATGTTATGTCCTTGACCAGAAAAATGTTTGACTACTGGTAAATGGATTTTTTGTCTGTAATTGTGTGATGATGAGACCTCATCCTTACTCTTAGCCATTGTCCTAGCTCCCCAAAATAAAAAGTCCTTACAGGACATATAGTGCACATTATTAAATACACAACATTGGAAGAAGCACCGGACTTTGAGGAATAGCGCTTCCTTAAGAGGCACAATAATTTCTTCCAAGAGTTCTTTAATTCATTTAAAAGTCATATATTGCAGTACAGTACAACGCGTTTCGACTTACATATAAGTCTTCCTCAGGTACATGTGATCACATGTACCTGAGGAAGACTTATATATAAGTCGAAACGCGTTGTACTGTACTGCAATATATGACTTTTAAATAAATTACAGAACTCTTGGAAGAAATTATTGTGCCTCTTAAGGAAGCGCTATTCCTCAAAGTCCGGTGCTATTTAAACCATATACTGACGAACCAGGCTCCCTTGAGAAGACCTGATCCCTCCGGAGAGGAAGGCTGCAAGCCTAAGAGAAATCCTTATACTATATGAACAAAAGACACCAAAAAGGTGAGCATTTTTTGATCATTACCACCTAGACCAAGATCAAATAATCTCTACACTTAGATCTGCGCCGGCTCTTTTTCTCTATTATCCCCCTTTAGAGATTAACTGAACATTGGAAGAAGAGCATGTGAATGCCCCAGGAATCTTTTAATCCTGTGGTGTGTTGGGGATCTGTATCCTGTCTTTGGTCTCTATGTAAGCACAGGTTTTGGAGCTCTTTACATTGCATGGATAAGTTCCTCTTGGTATATCTGAGGGCAACGCACTGTGGATCATTATGTTTCTTAAATTGGGAGGCTGCCTGTAGCACCACCCACTGAGAGCTAATAACATTTTCCCAACTGGCTAACACGGTAACAGAACTTTTTTTCTTCTAACAATATGATGAAAACCCAAACTAATACATTTTCACTTGTAATTAGTGAATCCTAGAAAGTGTTGCAATGCTTTAAGGTTCAGAGGTTGAACCCAAAGAATCTTGGCCTGTACCTTCCGAGGATTCATCTTAAAGCCTTCAACTGATACTATCAACCCCAGAAAAAATATTTTTTTGCCCAGGAAGAAAAAATTTCTCCAATTTAGCAAAAAAAGAATTGTCTCTAAGCTTTTGTAATACAAAATTGATATGTTCATAAAGTGAATGCAGATCAGGTAAAAAATTGAATATTGTCAAAAATAGACTACAATACCTTCCAATAGACCATCCATTTCCATCAGAAAAGATATAATTCATAATGTTTTAAAAACTGTTGATGCATTGGTTAACCCAAAAGACATGACAAGATCTTCAAATAATTCCTCAGACGTTAAAAATGCTTTATTCCACTCATTAACTTCCAGATATGGATCAAATTATAAGCCCTTCTAAGATCAAGGTTAAGAAAACAATTTAGCCCCTGTAAAATGATTATATAAGTCGTGGATAAGTGGAAGTGGGTAAATATTCTTAACGGTAATATTGTTTAACTCAAGGAAGTAGAGGCATTGATGGAGATCCCCATCTTTCTTTTTAATAAATAAAAACCCTGCAGCTACAGGCGAAAAGGAAGGACGATTATGACCCTTTCGTAAACTTTCATTTACATATTTTTTCATGTTGGTATGTTTAAAACCTGATAAAGTTCACAGAAGCACTTTTGGTAAATTGGCATTAGGGAAAAGAGTTATAGCACAGTCATAAAGGTGAAAAGAAAGAAATAGTTCTGACTTTTTCTGATAAAACAACTCTGATATTTTTCTTGCACCCCAGCAGATCCTTCAGACTAAAGTAGAAAACCTGTACAGAACTAAGACATTTTGTATAACAATTGGGCCTCTAATTAACCGTTGCAACATTTGTCTCCTATGCCTTAGAAGCCGTCCTGCACCCGCCGCACACGGTGAGTACAGGGTGGCTGCGGTTCCCTGCGGCCACCGCGGCTTCATTCAGTTCCGGAGGAGCTGCGTCCAACACACAGCTCCTCCGGACCGTAAGCACTCACCCTTATATCTCCAAGGACTGCCCTACCCCCCTCTTCTCTCATTACTTGCCTTAGCTGAAATTAAGATTAATATCTGAAAAAAATTGCATGTTTATTATTCTGTACATTTCTATTCTCTGAATAAAAAGAACGTTGGAATGAAATGAAATGAAACAAGGTCAAAATCTTTAAGAAATTGCTTATTTAACATCTGAAACTTGACAAATTTTGAAAATATCGAGAACAGTATAATCTGAAAGTAGCATGATGTTTGGACTGAGACCCTGATTTCAACAATGTATGACTAGCTGGTCTGCATGCTGTTATTTTAATACAATCATTGTTTTTGTGCTGCAGATGTAGCAGTGCTCAGAATACTGAGCTCTGTATAATTTCCAGCCCAAACTACTAATAGACAGTATTCTGTGTACACTGTACATTGACAGAAACATGCTCATCAGTAGGTCAGTGTAGGGCTGGCTTAGGGAAACATGAGACACCTAGTCCTGTAGTGATAATCATCTGCTGATAAAACATTGATATTATTTAAACAGTAATACACAGCCTAGTATGTGACACATCCCTGAAATCAGGCTCTTTTGTATGCATTGGTTCACATATCCTTACAGAGATATAAGAAACATTGTGAACACTTAAGGAAGTAAATGTAGCTGTGCAGCATGCCAAAAGATCCTTTCATTCCACCTAAAATGTCAACATTCCAAGAGGGAAAGTTGAAACTTTTATCTGTATAAGCATTGTAAAACTAACATTAAGCTTAATAAATACAGATCATCTGATTCATACATAGCATCTTTAAGCAGACGGCGTAGACAAATGGACTAAGTATTTGTTTGGAGAAGTTTGGATGATTTACTGGTTTTCAATGTAAATATAGTGATCTAGAACAGTACAGATGTCTGGGAAGCACAGAGAGACCTTTCTCTTTATAGACATGAAGAAATAGTACAAATAATACCCAATTGTCATAGAATTAGACAACACCACAGTTTTTGTATCCAATCCATTTTAACATTAAAACCATACTAATTTTTTGTGCATATACACATACAATTGTCATAGGTAGTATAGTATCAAACATAGCCCTATATAATACGAAATACTGCACATATTCTAAATCCATAGATGGATGTGCCATATGGCCATACTTTCCAAACAGATGCAATAAATGAATCTATTTCAAGGAGATGATAGAAGTTAGCTAAACTAAAATACAATTTTGTATAAATAAAAAAAAATATTTATTAGATAGAATTTTGCGTATGGTATTTTCTGTGATTTGTTAATATAAAAGAAATTAGGCTTATATTGTGCTGGATAGAAGCCAAAGGTTTTATCTACTGTAATTCATAAATGTTCCTATAAGGAATTATGCTTTTATAAATGAAAGAAGAATAACTATACAAATAGAAAAGTTAAATAAAATATTGCAACTATTATATAATGACAGTGTCCATAAAAGACTGTTTAAAATGGTTCTAAAACTACATAAAAAACAAAAGTGATATTAACCGGCACCTATTGGGATTAATGCACCCTGTCCACCATTAGGGGGTGTTGCACACAATATTGTTTTCAGGTGGATTCATTCTGAATCCTGCATGAAACAAGCACTAATTACACAGTCAAAAGAAGTACCATTGTTATTCTATATAAAAAGGCTTTTCGTTCGAGCTTCTCGCTTGAGCATCTTTTAACTTCTTCATTTTTAGAAAGGTGCCAATTAGCAAAATTATTTATATATATATATATATATATATTATATATAATATAATATATTATACGGTACATATATATAATATTATATATATATAATATATATACTGTAACAGTACAGCCTGAAAGTTTGGACACACCTTCTGTTGCAGATTCACACTGTAGGCAACAAAACTATGGATTGACACATGTGGAATTAAATACTTAACAATAAAGTGTGAAACAACTGAAAATATGTCTTATATTCTAGGTTCTTCAAAGTAGCCACCTTTTGCTTTGATTACTGCGTTGCACACTCTTAGCATTCGCTTGATGAGCTTCAAGAGGTAGTCACCGTAAATAGTCTTCCAACAGTCTTGAAGGAGTTCCCAGAGATGCTTAGCACTTGTTGGCCTTTTTGCCAAACCATCTCAATTGGGTTCAGGTCTGGCAACTGTGGAGGCCAGGTCATCTGGCACATTGTGTGTGTGTGTTCATATCCCCGTGTGTGATGAGTATCCTATGTTGGGGCCCCACCTTAGCACGGTATATACTCTTTGGCGCCATCACTCTCATTCTTTAAGTTGCCCTTGTTTACATCTGGCAGCTGTCAATTTGCCTCCAACACTTTTCCTTTCACTTTTTCCCCATTATGCAGATAGGGGCAAAATTGTTTGGTGAATTGGAACGCGTGGTGTTAAAATGTCACCTCACAACATAGCCTATGACGCTCTCGGGGTCAGATGTGTGACTGTGCAAAATTTTGTGGCTGTAGTTGCAATGGTGTAGATGCCAATCCCAGACATACATACACACATTCAGCTTTATATATTAGACTAGCTGTACTACCCGGCTATGCCCGGGTTAATAAATAACTGATGTTAGCTGTAACAAAATAGAATTTGAATATGTCATATTAATGACCAGTAGGAAAATAGAAGCTGAGCTGTGATTGGTTGCTATAGGCAGCCTGATAAATCTCCAGCCAACAGTAAACCCTCCCCCCGGCCAGGCAGTATATGTTACCTCACACATACACATAATAGACAGCTCATGAGACTGATATCTGCCTTAATTCTCTATAAGGCACATGTGTTGCACATTGGTTGTTTTCAATCAGATGTTTATTTTTGGAAAATAAAGATAGCACACGTATGAGGCGAGTTGTGAGAGGCGATTTGTGCACATCTGTATCTGTCTGTGTGGTGTGTGTGTCCTTGGTGTGTGTGTGTCCCTGTGGGGTGAGTGCATGTGTCCCTATAAGGTGTGTGTGTGTCCTGTGGGGGCGGTCTGTGTGGTGTGTGTGTGTCTCTGTGTTGTGTGTGTCTCTTTGTGGGGTGTATGTGTGTGTGTGTCACTGTGGGGTGAGTGCATGTGTGGTATATGTGTGTTCTGTGTTCTGTGTGTCTCTTTGTGGTGTGTGTGTGTCCCTGTGGGGTGAATGCATGTTTCGCTATAGGATGTGTGTGTGTCCCCGTGGGGGGGGGGTGTCTCTGTGTTGTGTGTGTCTCTTTGTGGTGTGTGTGTTCAGGTGCGTGGTGAGTATCCAATGTTGGGGCTGCACCTTAGCGACTATACACTTGCTGTTACTGTTTGGGTTCGGGTGGTGTGTATACATGTCCCAGTGCGTGGTGAAAATCCCATGTTGGGGCCCCACCTTAGTGACTATATGCTAGTATATGCTGTTAGTCTTTGGCGCTGTCATTAAGCCCCTCTCATTCACAACTGTCAACTGGTAACTGTCACTTTTCCCCCATTATGTAGATAGGGGCAAAACTGTTTGGTGAACTGGAGCGCGCAAGTTTAAAATTTCGCCTCACAACATAGCCTATGACGCTCTCGGGGTCCAGACGTGTGACTGTGCAAAATATTGTGGCTGTAGTTGTGATGGTGTAGATGCCAATCCCGGACATACACACACACACACACACACACACACACACACACACACACACACACACACACACACACATACACACATTCAGCTTTATAGATTAGATTAACCTAGCAATAGAGCACTTATATATACAGGAATGTAGTTGTTGCACTAAACATATTCCAACAGGGGGATTTGAGTTGCTTCCTGCTGTATACTGAAGGCTGTGTGCTGCCTCCTGCGGTATACTGAGGGCTGTGTGCTGCCTCCTGCGGTACACTGGGGGCTGATTGCAGCCTGGTTGCTGAGTCATGTCACTGTATTTGTGTGGTATTTGTGTCTCCTGAGTTCTACTTGTGGATTTGCGTATATAAAGGAGGCAGAGCTATGAAGGGGTGGGGCTATGTAGAGGGCATGGGGTTATGCAAATGGAGCAGAGCTATGTGGAGGGTAGGCTATGAAGGGGGTGGGGCTATGTGTAGGGACAGAGCTATGAAGGAGCAGGGCTACGTGGAAGGTGATGCTAAGAGTGGTCGTGGCTATGCCACATGCACATACATATGCACATACATACACTCAGCTTTGTATAATATATGTATATAATTTATATATATATATATATATGTTGTGTGTGTGTGTGTGTGTGTGCACCACATATGCGTGAGTAGTCAAGGACACATCATGCAATGTAGAGGCCAATATAGGAGAAGTAGAAAAGCACAATGCAAAAAGCAATGTGACACCCATCTGTTATTAAAACGTGATTTTTTTGAGAACCCATAGCAAGAAACACACAATTAAAGCAATTGAAAAAGACATACAAATGATTGACCCCCACAATTCATGCAGATCAGCAGAGAGGACTCAACAGCTTCATCAGGGGAAAGTGCCTTGCTGTGAAATAAACACTCTATATATACATATATAATATATAACATATATTGTGTGTTTATTGCACAGCAATTCAATTTCCCCTGACGAAGCTGCTCCTACTAGTGAGACACGTTGGGTCCTCTCTGTTGGTCTCCCCCTCACTTTGGGGGTGCGCTCTATGTAGTCTGCCCCATGTAGCTTGCTCCTGGTACCATGCATCTTTCTTTGTCTACATCATTGCAGACACTTTATTTCTAAGCTATTTGTTACTGGGCTCTTTTATAGGTATTAATTATTTCTGTATTATGTGCCTGGCTGTTCAGCCCTACCTCTCTGATTTTCTATTATTGCTTACATGCATATTATCATGCCTTACCTTTGGCTGTATGCAGTACTTTGACTGTATTATCCTATTTCCTATCCTTTGTGTGCAGAAAGGGGTAGTTTATTACCACCTATGCTGGTACTCATGTTTCTGCCATGAATTGTAGAGGTCAGTTCCATTGTTTATCTTTTATTAAATGTTTTTATTGTGTTCTTTGCTATGGATTCTCAATAAAATTACATGTGTTTATTTTATATCGGTGTCAAATCGCTGATTGCGTTGTGCTTTTCCTCTTGTTCTAAGTGGTAAAAGAAGTGACCTGATCATTCCTTATCATTATACTAATGCAGCCGGGTGGGCACAGGGGCAGCTTTCTCAGGATTTTTCTGCTCTTTATAAGCTTTGTAATTTACAATGCAAGTCAATAGATAGGTTCAAAAGATACCCATAAGAAGCCCAGGAATCTCTTTCAGCAGTTTTTGCTTTAAAAATCGTTAAATGGAGTTAAAAAATTGTCTGTTAAATGCCAGCAATAAAAGACACAACAAAAACGTTGGAAAAATGGAAAAAAAAAACGCTGGCCCTCAAAAATGGAAAACAAGAGCTCAGGGAATAACAAAAACAATGCAAAAGGTGATACTTAAGGAAAATACGCATCAGTATTTCCTAAGGTGTCTTCATCTTGGAAAAACTGTGATGTTTAATAGGATGGCAAATGTAAGAAAACACTACAAGGACATAAATTGAAAAAAAAAAAACAATAAAAAAACTTACCAAAAAGTCAGATATCCATTGCACTTAGCAGGACTCAGTAGGCCCAGTAATGGAGGCAACACAAGTGCATAATACTGATGCAGCAATCACTCTCAGCTGCCCACAACATGGGGAGGTGTTTGGTGGTATATAATATGCACACTGATGAGGTTTCTATAAGGCATCAGTCACACATGCAAGTGTGATGCAGAGTGTCTGATGCAGCCTATTAGTCATGCCCATATTATTAGATCAGGCAGGCTGCCCAGCACGATATACATGTGACTCGCCCTGGCGGGGACTGTGGGGTGCTCGGAACCGGGCCCTCTCGTCGTCCGGGTCTGCGGGATGTCACAGTGGCGTGACCCGGTCTGTGATCCCATCGTCGGGTGAGCAGTTAAAAAGGGGGTTTGGAAAAATGGGTAAAAACAAAAATAAAAGAGAGTGTTGTGACGTCACCAATGGATTGCGGCCATAATAGCCGCTGCTGCAGTTGGGACCTCTGGGGATGATGGAAGTAGCAGCAAGGATGATTTAGCTCTCCATGGGAAAAGCAGGTCCCCAGGGCAACCGTATAGTCTATGTAAATGCAGTGGTCGCTGGGAGTGTAGAGTTCAGTGCACAAAAGAACTGACAGACACAAGAGTAACAGTCTCCTTTACCTTTACTGTTGCAAGTAGTTGGTTCATTCAGGGCACAATTCACAAGCGGTGTTAGGGATCTGGAGCCTGGAAGCAAGTTGGGGCTTTCCACACCTGGCAAGTTCTGAGGCCTTCCTACTGCGCTATTCTCTGTAGGCCCTGGCTGCTTGAAGCTGTGCTAAGACTCTCTCCTCACTTGCCTGTCTTGGCCATGTGACAGGCGGCACAAGATGTTTTAGTGTTACTTCTCCTTGCACTGCGTCTCCTGTGCTCTTTGAGACGTCTGTGCCTCCTGGGCTTTCTCGTGGGCGAGCAACTTGTAATCACCTGCCTTCCGGTGTTGGTTGCTGGGTATAAAGTCCCTGGCGACCTCGGACTCTGGTGTCTGTACTATGCTAGGTGCTAAGGCGAGCTGGCTCCCCTCCACTCCTCAACTCCGGGTCTCCCACACTGGGTAGTCAGTTTCCTCGGACGGGCCTAGCACGGCTCACGACCATAGGATGTCTTCTACAGTCCTCCTAGAAACTAAACTGCCTGACCCCGCCCTCAGAACAGAATCTATAGGGGACTTGCCCTAAACTTGGGTGTACAGCTTCCCCTTCTGGCCTGGAGTTGGGAAGGTGTTGTGTGTATGTGTGTGTTTTACCTGAGGTGGGTGTCTTCCCTTGCTTCCAAGCTTAATATGGTGGCAACCGGACCCTGGGGTGCCACACATGCACCACACAGGACAGATGACCATCAGGGCCCCACTGTGTCCTGCATAATGATAAAACAGTGGATATGTTGGCCAAAATGAGGTTTCCATAAAGCAGCAGTCACACATGCAAGTGTGATGAAGAGTGTCTGATGCAGCCTATTGGTCATGCCCATACTATTAGATCAGGCAGGCTGCCCAGCACTATATACATGCACCACACAGGACAGATGCCCTAAAGGGCCCAGCTGCATGCTGCATAAAGATTAAACAGTGCAAAAAAATTGATGAATGATAATGTGAGGTATTGGTGGATATGTTGGCCAAAATACGCAAGCTCGTAACCCAACATCAAGGGTCCTCACACTCACGAGTCTCTAAACACTATATTCAAAAGAAAATACTACAATGCCATAAATAAAAAAAAAACAATCAAAAAAATTTCCCAAAAATCTGATATCCATTGAAGTTAGCTTGATGTTGGGTTACGAGTTTGTGTATTTTGGCCAAAGTATCCAGAGATGGAGTGATTTTTTAATGCTATATATATATAAATAACTACATAAATTTTGTACACAAATCACCTGAGGGTTTATTTTCAAAAACTTTATTTAGATGGCTCATGGACAAGCATATTGTTGGATGAGGTTATAGAGGAGTATCAATCTGCACAGGTCATACAATATATGATGCATTGTAGATACATATACAGTGCCTTGAAAAAGTATTCATACCCCATTAAATTTTCCACATTTTTTTATGTTACACCCTCTAACTTTAATGTATTTCATTAGACTTTTTTGTGGTTTATCAACAATACGTAGCAAGTATTTGTGAAGTGTACAGGAAATATAACATGTTTTTCTAAACATTTAAAAAAATATATAAATCCAAAAATTGTGAAATGCATTTGTAATTAATCCCCCAGAGTCAATAATTTGTAGGACCACTTTTTCTGCAATTATTTCTGCAAGTCTTTTTGAGTATGTCTCCATCAGCTTTATTATCTGAACACTGAATTTGTTGTCAATTCTTCATTTCAAAATAGCTATAGTTCAGTGAGATAAGACGATGAATGCCTATGAGCAGCATTTTTCAAGTCTTGTCAGAAATTTTTAATGGGGTTTATGTCTGGACTTGGATTGGGCCATTCCAACACAAGAATATGCTGTGAATTTAACAACTCCATTGCAGCTCTGGCAGTATGTTTAGGGTTGTTGTTCTGACAGAAGGTGAACCTGTGCCCTAGTCTCAAGTCTTTTGCAGTTTCCAACAGGTTTTCCTCTAGGATTGCCCTGGTTTAGCTTCATTCATCTTACCATCAATTCTGACCAGCTTCTCTGTTCCTGCTGAAGGAAAACATTCCCACAGAAAGATTCTGTCACCACCATGTTGAATGGTGGGTATGGTGTTTTCAGTGCTATCTGCAGTGTTTGCTTTCTGCTTCACATATATTTTTAAATTTATCCCAAAAAATTCGACTTTCATCTGACCAGAGTACCTCCGTCCACATGCTGTGTCCCCTACATGTCTTTGTGCAAACTGTAAGGGTACCTTTACACGCCGCAACCACGTCAAGAAATATTGACGGTGATATGTCGCCCTGCGACAATCGTCGTCAAAATCCCTCCCAATTGCGGCGTGTAATTGGGGAATTTGGCGGCGATATGTCGTCTCGCCCCAGTCGCCTGATTTCAGAGCAGTGGGTGCGGCGTGTAAAGGTACCCTTAATGGGACTTTTCATGGCTTGCTTTAAAAATTGGCTTTTTTCTTGCTACACTTTTAAGGTCAAATACAACTAATAGTTCTCCTCTGAACAGATTCATCCACTTGAGCCGTGGATCTGAGTCATTCTTCCATAGTGACCAGGGGCCTCTTGGCTGCTCCTCTAATTAGTCCTTTCCTTGCTTGAGATGTTAGTTAAGGTGAAGGGTCATGTCTTGGTAGGTTTTCAGTTGCGCCATCTTCCATCTATTTTTGGATGATGGATTGAACAGTGCTCTCTGAGATGTACAGAGCTTGGGCTTTTTTTTTATAACCTAACCCTACTTTACTCTTCTTCAAAACTTTATCCCTGACTTATGTGGTGTCTTCCTTGGTTTTCATGCAGCTGTTTTAACCCTAGTGTTCTCAAACAAACCTTTGTGGCCTTCATAGAACAGCTGTAGTTATACTAAGAATAAATTATACACAAGTGGACTCAAATCACTTCTTAGGTGATTTCTAAACTACAGGGGGCTAAATACAAATGCACCTCAATTTTCAGATGTATATTTTTAAAACGTTAGTAAATTATGTATCATTTCTTTTACATTTCACAAATGCTTGATACTTTGTGTTGGCATATCATATAATATCCTAATAAAATTAATTTAAGTTTGTGGATGTAACATGAAAAAAATGTGGAAAGGTTCACAGGGTGTGAATACTTTTTCAAGACACTGTATGCAAGGGAAGTCTAAGCAAATGTCTCAATTGTAAGTAACTGTGTATTTATTTCCATTTTCTTAAATCATATGTATAATGTTTTATTTTTTACATAAACCAAAGGAAAAAAAGTTAAGAATGACTGACTTGTTCAACAAATCCCTTAAAAGAGCAGCCAAATAATAAGTCATTGCGGCTGATAGTCAGTCCCATGCCAGGAGGCACTACAATCGGGAGCTGTGCTGTTTGTCATTTCATGTAGCCTGTACACTATTCATGTGTGTTATTTTGCTGACGATAAAACACAGATGGTAATGAGATTTTATTATCTATAATACAGGGCTCGGAGACAGCAGCTATTTCCTGACAATCAATCCTCCAATTGTTAGTCAAAACATTATTTTTACTTAGAATAAGTTTCGCAGTGTAGACAAAGAAAAATACCCTGAACTAGAAAACATGCTTTATACATAAGAGACTATCAAATGTTCCGTCTGCTGATCGTAGACTCTGAAAAATTGCTATGTAATATTTGATAAAGATGTGAAACGCGATCCACGTTTTCTATCATGCCACAAAACAATGGCTTGTTCATGAAACGGAACAATCAATCATTTATTAGTCATAATTTGGCCTAAGGCTTGCATACATTCAAACCACAATCCGCAATGCATAAAGGAAAATGTTTATACAACCCCATGAAGCCGAAGCAAAATGAACGACCCTGTTATATTAAAACACAAATTACTTAGAGCTACTTTATATTTAATTGGGTTTGTGGGGAGTGCACGACAAAATTTACAACATGTTTCTTAGCTTCTATTTTGTTTAAAAAAAGGCTTCAAACAGGAGTCATGTAAGGAGAGATGTCAAAGTGCAAATCAGAAGGCAGAAGCACAAACCTCTAGCCGTATATTTAAAGGGGAACTTCATTTTTTTTCTTATTATTTTTACAAGTTTAATCAAAAGATGACATAATTATAGACCAGTGAGCTGGGAAATAAGAAGTCACAACACCTGACAATTATATTTTTCAAAACTATTGTTTCAGAGAATGAGTTAGGTGGACCACATATGCAAAAAAATATACACTAATCTAATGCTGCTGGGAAAAAATGTACAAACTAAAAATGAGGTTCTTAGTTTAACCCACATCTGTCATATATGCCCAATGTCATGGGAGGTGCGCTTCAGCAAACTTTCATATGAGTACAGTGCTAGGATTATGCCAGTTCACAAGCCAGCGAAATTATTAGCGGGTGTTAGCAATGTAAAATAGCTGTCACCCTGCAGTAATGATCACGATTCGTGCTACCACAAATCACGGGCGTTTATTCCTTCGGATGCCACTGATCAGACCTAGAAAAGTGGTTGTTCCATACTGGGACTATGTAACAAAAATAAATGTTTAAAAAATGATGCAAAAATAGATATGTGGAAAATGATTTACTAGATGGGTGCCCAATGTTATCGCATCGGAAGGGAGGTGATGTAACAATGGGGGTGGGCTTGTGTGTTGGTGGCATCCTTATTGATGTCATGATGGGAGCAAGGCTCTGTGACACTGGGGGGAAGACTTGTGTGGCTTTGGTGTCATTTATTTTGAGGCTGGAGAGGTGAGGATGCGGTGGTCTCTGGGCAGGCTTGTGACTGATGCTGCCATGTTTGTTCATCCTGTCATGTGGAGTAGCAGAGTGGGCGTATAAACAAAGTGGGCGCTGGTGCATTTAGAAGGGGTCTGACATCATGTAGGGGGCATGCCTTGAGCTGACAGTACAGAAACACTGGTGGCAGCAGAGGAGGAACTAGGGGACAGCAGCAGCATGTGTCACCACTGGTGGTACTGCAAAGTGAGCCCCTTCCACTGCGCAGTCCCTCAAGTGGCTGCCATCTTGGTACAACCATCACTTGAGTGTGCCAATATGGTGGCTACAAGGTTTTATTCCATTTCAGGTGGCCAATCAGTTGGGGGTTAGCTGGCCAATCAAGTGCCGTTTTATCGAGGACATCCAGACACCAAGTATGTAAGTAGATCAACTATTTTGTCATAACTCTATTTTAAGAGCATAAAATTTAAATGATTAAAAAATGTAAACATTTTTACCAAATGTCTTTTTTTCCTCAAATAAACACAAAAAATATCATCCTAAATTTACAACTAACATAAAGTCCAATATGTCATGAAAAATCATTCTCAGAATCACTGGATCTGTTGAAGCGTTCCAGAGTTATTACCTCATAAAGTGACACTGGTCAGTATTGCAAAAAATTGCCTGGTCAGGAAAGTGTCAACAGGCTTCAGAAGAAGGGGTTAACATTGTGATCACATTGTATGAAGGGCCCTGCCACATCACAGAGAATCTCTCGATAAGTCCCTAACTTATTTTAGCTTTAAAGGTGCAGTGCCATATACCACAGCAGTAGGGCACCAATGGTGTCTTTCTCTAAATCTATGGTAAAATTAAGAACCTTTGGAGTATCATTAAGCAAAATATCTATGAGGATGGAAGGCAGTTCACATCAAAACAGCAGCCCTGGGAGGCTATCCTGACATCATGCGAAGAAACTATCCAAAAACTCACCAGTTCAATGGATCAAAGACTTGTGAAAGTGATATCAAAGAACAGCTCCTATGTTATCATTTAACTCGACCTTTTAAGATGTTTTTGATTGGAAATGCTTTTGATTTCTGTAATTGTGACTTCTTAAAACTGCAAATTCAACAAATGATGCTTTTTGGGTCTAATAATAACCTGAAACAGTGTATTTTGAGCTTAGTTTTGAAAAAAAAAAAATGCTGTTATCATTTGGAGGTTTTGCCCAATAAAATTTGATTTATACTATGTTCACACTGTGCGTTTTTGATCATTTTTTTAATCTGTTTTTGTAGTGAAAACGCAGTGAACGGATCACTCAAATGAAATCCCAGCAGAGTCAATGGATTTTCAGGTTTTGCTGTTCTAACAGGGAATTTAAGGTCTGTTGCATTTTTTCCCATGAAAAGTGATCCTGATAAATAATGAGCATGTCAGTTTCTGTGGCATTTTTCTAATCCGCTTTTCCCATTGAAACCATTGTATATGGGGAAAGAAATTCACCACCGAAAGCAGATCAATAACAGATCAGAAACGGATGATCCGTTTTCTGATGCAATTTTTTGAAAAGCTAAGCCTCTTTTGAAACAAATTGAGTGAAACGCCCAATAAAAATGCATCAAAAACACACAGTGTGAAGAAATCCTAACAGTTCATATTTTGAACATTGTACTGACTTATTTTCATCGACCATATAGAAAAATCAGAAAAAAATAGCATTTGCATAATAATTTGGGTCGCAGTATAACGACTACAAAGAGCAGCTTTCTATGTGGAGACACCAACACATTCATGAATAACACAGACACTCTATTTCCTTATTCCTTCTGTGGTAGCACTGCAGATAAACTGAATACTTTCTAAAGCAGTAGGATACCCTATGATTTGCATTGTTGGAATATTATTGTTACAAAATAATTTGTCAGATGTAGATAAGTAGTTGCATTTACCATACATTGTCTGACTTATCTACTTATATAATTGGCAGTTGGGAATTCGGGCACTGTAGCCGAATCCCAAGATGCTTTGCGGTACTGCGAGCAATGACGTGCAGCGTCATCGCGAGCCGCAGCCGCACTACTGTAAAAAAAAAAAAATTTCCTCACCTCTCCCCGAGCCCCCGCCGTCTCCCGCCGTCTTCCTCCTGCCTTCCGGTGGCTCCTCCAGGCTCCCGGTGCCTGCAGAGCTCTTCTATACCAGTACAGGACCTGCGGTGATGTCAGAGTCACGTGACACCAGATTACTCCATGGTAACCGCGGGTCACGTGACTCTGACATCACCGCAGGTCCTGTACTGGTATAGAAGAGCTCTGTAGGCACTGGGAGCCTGGAGGAGCCACCGGGAGCTCGGGGTGAGGTGAGCATAAACTTTATTTACATTTTTTTAACCCTGCCTTACTCTGGCTGTCTCATGTCTCTGCACACTCTGCCTGTCTCATGTCTCTGCACACTCTGCCTATCTCATGTCTCTGCACACTCTGCCTGTCTCATGTCTCTGCACACTCTGCCTGTCTCATGTCTCTGCACACTCTGCCTGTCTCATGTCTCTGCACACTCTGCCTGTCTCATGTCTCTGCACACTCTGCCTGTCTCATGTCTCTGCACACTCTGCCTGTCTCATGTCTCTGCACACTCTGCCTGTCTCATGTCTCTGCACACTCTGCCTGTCTCATGTCTCTGCACACTCTGCCTGTCTCATGTCTCTGCACACTCTGCCTGTCTCATGTCTCTGCACACTCTGCCTGTCTCATGTCTCTGCACTCTGTGTCATGTCTCTGCACACTCTGTCTGTGTCATGTCTCTGCACACTCTGTCTGTGTCATGTCTCTGCACACTCTGCCTGTGTCATGTCTCTGCACACTCTGCCTGTGTCATGTCTCTGCACACTCTGCCTGTCTCATGTCTCTGCACACTCTGCCTGTCTCATGTCTCTTCACGCTCTGCCTGTCTCATGTCTCTGCACGCTCTGCCTGTCTCATGTCTCTGCACGCTCTGCCTGTCTCATGTCTCTGCACGCTCTGCCTGTCTCATGTCTCTGCACGCTCTGCCTGTCTCATGTCTCTGCACGCTCTGCCTGTCTCATGTCTCTGCACGCTCTGCCTGTCTCATGTCTCTGCACGCTCTGCCTGTCTCATGTCTCTGCACGCTCTGCCTGTCTCATGTCTCTACACGCTCTGCCTGTGTCATGTCTCTGCACGCTCTGCCTGTGTCATGTCTCTGCACGCTCTGTCTGTGTCATGTCTCTGCACGCTCTGTCTGTGTCATGTCTCTGCACGCTCTGTCTGTGTCATGTCTCTGCACGCTCTGTCTGTGTCATGTCTCTGCACGCTCTGTCTGTTTCATGTCTCTGCACGCTCTGTCTGTGTCATGTCTCTGCACACTCTGTGTCATGTCTCTGCACACTCTGTCTGTGTCATGTCTCTGCACACTCTGTCTGTGTCATGTCTCTGCACACTCTGTCTGTGTCATGTCTCTGCACACTCTGTCTGTGTCATGTCTCTGCACACTCTGTCTGTGTCATGTCTCTGCACACTCTGTCTGTGTCATGTCTCTGCACACTCTGTGTCATGTCTCTGCACACTCTGTGTCATGTCTCTATACTATGTGTCCTCTCTGTATACTGTCTGTAATGTCTCTATACTCTGTCTAATGTCTCTATACTGTGTGTAATCTCTGTATACTGTCTGTAATGTATCTATACTGTGTGTAATGTGTGTATACTGTGTGTAATGTGTGTATACTGTCTGTAATGTGTGTATACTGTGTGTATAATCTCTGTAATCTCTGCATACTGTCTGTCTATACAATGTCTCATGTATGTATATACTGTGTGCTTCTCTCCTCACCCCTCCACCACTGAGCCGCATCTCTCCTCAACCCTCCACCACTGACCCGCTTCTCTCCTCACCCCTCCACCACTGAGCCGCATCTCTCCTCAACCCTACACCACTGAGCCGCTTCTCTCCTTACCCCTCCACCACTAAGCCGCTTCTCTCCTCACCCCTCCACCACTGAGCCGCATCTCTCCTCACCCCTCCACCACTCAGCTGCATCTCTCCTCACCCCTCCACCACTGAGCCGCATCTCTCCTCACCACCCTCCACTACTGAGCCGCATCTCTCCTCACCCCTCCACGACTGAGCCGCATCTCTCCTCACCCCTCCAGCACTGAGCCGCATCTCTCCTCACCCCTCCACCACAGAACTGCATCTCTCCTCACCCCTCCACCACTGAGCCGCATCTCTCCTCACCCCTCCACCACAGAGCCGCTTCTCTCCTCACCCCTCCACCACACAGCCGCATCTCTATTCACCCCTCCACCACACAGCCGCATCTCTCCTCACCCCTCCACCACACAGCCGCTTCTCTCCTCACCCCTCCACCACAGACACCCATCTCTCCTCACCCCTCCACCACAGAGCCGCATCTCTCCTCACCCCTCCACCACAGAGCCGCATCTCTCCTCACCCCTCCACCACAGAGCCGCATCTCTCCTCACCCCTCCACCACAGAGCCGCATCTCTCCTCACCCCTCCACCACAGAGCCGCATCTCTCCTCACCCCTCCACCACAGCCGCATCTCTCCTCAGCCCTCCACCACAGCCACTTCTCTCCTCACCCTCCACCACAGAGCCGCATCTCTCCTCACCCCTCCACCACACAGCCGCATCTCTCCTCACCCCTCCACCACAGACACCCATCTCTCCTCACCCCTCCACCACAGAGCCGCTTCTCTCCTCACCCCTCCACCACAGAGCCGCATCTCTCCTCACCCCTCCACCACACAGCCGCATCTCTCCTCACCCCTCCACCACAGAGCCCCCTCTATACTCTACTACCCACAGAGCCGCCTCTATTCTCTGCTACCCACAGAGCCGCCTTGATACTCTGCTAGCCACAGAGCCGCCTCCATACTCTGCTACCCACAGAGCCGCCTCGATGCTCTACTACCCACTGACCTGCCTCTATACTCTGATACCCACTGACCCACCTGTATACACACAATTCATTTCGCCGTGCTCCCGATGCAATTGCATCGGGCCTTTTTACTAGTTATCTAAATAATTGACACCTTTACGTAGCCAGGAACCTTCATGTGTCCCACAATGGTACCGGCTCAGCTACATCTGATGGCAGGTTGGAGAGTTACTGGATGCGACCATTCAGCCTGCCATCCAGCAGAATCACTGAAGAGCACATGCCTGCTCTCATCAGTTACTCACTGTGGCATCATAAAGATGACATGAGTTCATCTGAATGAACTCAGTTCACCTCTGTGCCGCCACTGAGAATGTGGAAAAATTTCCCAGCATGCAGGTGAAAACATCATTTGCTAGCGCTGCATGCTGGAGAATTTTCCCACACTTCCACTGACGGCACAGAGGTGATCTGAGTTCATTCAGATGAACTCAGCTCATTTTTTGATGCTATAGCAAGTTACTGATAAGCGCAGCCATGCGCTCTTCAGTGATGCTGCTGGATGGCAGGCTGAATGGTCGCATCCAGCAACTCTCCAGCCTGCCATCAGATATAGCAGAGTCGGTGCCGTCATGGGTCACATGAAGGTTCCTGGCAACGGAAAGATGAGGATGAGATTGCTTTATTATTTTATTTCTCTTACAGGAAACACTGGCTTCAGCTGTAATAGGTGAGATGGTAAGAAAGGGCTGTCAAAAATTGGGAGGCACTCCAATGCCCCTTGGAAGAGACGTGAAGAAGGGCCTCAAAGAAACAATGTTCCCATTACAAAAGAGCGGGTCTCCTATACATGTAATGACCATACACTAAGTATGGACTGACAAACATTTTGTTATTTCCCCTGGCACCGCTCCCCAGCTCACCTCTCCTGGGTCTGCATCCTCTCCTCCTCTACCGATCGGGCATCCGGTATCCAGGCGTGCTGGGTCTCGGAGCCATTGCCGGGTCCCCTTCCTGTCTGCTGACCACCGGTCTCACACGTCAGCACAGTCATGAATCTAATCAGCGGTGCACTAGGCACATCAGCGCTCCTCCCCTGTGAATCTAAGGGCCAGCACAGCTCAACTTGACACTCCCCTTGACCAATAGCTATCTGTCCTCCAGTATATCAGGCCACCTCCACTGCTGGGAGGTGCCTGATTATTGAGTTAGTTAAGCTTCTGCTTTGCTGGCTGTTGGTCAGGTCCTCCTTGTGCTCTCCTCCGGGAGAACCATTCCTGCTCTCCTAGCCTTGGGCCCTGTTACCTCGAATCCTCCTTAGCTATACCATATGGGCTAATCCTACGAGCCGCCCCCCTGGTACTAGCAGCTGTGGTATTTAGATCCCCTGGGATTGCCCCTGACAACGTCTGTATAGGGGTTGGTTAAACTAGGACCAGCTCACCTAGGGGAGTTCAGTACCATGGCCTAGTGGGTCTACTCTAGGGCACTTTTCCCCGGAAGCGTGACACATTTACCCCTGGAGGGTATACATGAATGTACTGTATAACTTTTTTTCTTACGGGCATCATAAACACCCTTTAAAAATATTATGTGGGTGTTGCATCATGGACCACAATCACCCTGGTGATATGGTGGTGGAGGGTGAGGAGAAGGAGGAGGACTAGAGCAAATAGCCAAAATCAGGAAGCGTATACTTATGTGTGGGGGTGAAGAGGAGCATGGAAATATACCTCCCCAAAAAAGACACTGGTTTAGAATTTGTATTACGCTGCTATCATTTGGTAGTGTTGAGAAGTCTGGCCCACTCCAGCCTTTGTTCATTTCGATGAGTCAGCCTGTCAGCATTTTCAGTTATAATTCCCACTGCGGCACTAAAAACCTGCTCTGACAAAACGCTAGCAGCAGGGCAGGCCAGGACTTCCAAGGCGTAGAGAGCAAGTTCATGCCACGTGTCCAGCTTGGATACCCAAAAATTATAAGGAACAGAGGAATCACAGTGGACTTTAGTACAGTTGGCAAGGTACTCATTCAGCATCCTAACAAACTTTGCACTCCTTGTGAGAGTACCCCGTACCTTAGGGCCTGTGGCACAGGAGGGGCTGATAAAACTCTCCCAGACCTTTCATAGTGTTCCCCTGCCTCTGCTGGATTGGAGTTGTGCTTCTCTCACCTGTACTCCTTGGTTGTCCACCAAACTGTGACCTCTGCTGCCAGTGTTTTCAGATGGGAATTTTTTTAATAATTCCGCAACAAGGGCCTTCTGGTACTGCCCCATTTTTATAGATCTCTCCGCATCGGGAATAAAAGATATAAAGTTCTCATTGTAGCGTAGGTCTAAAAGTGTCACCAATAGGGATGAGTAAGTATAATCACAAGTATTCGGTACCCAGCGAGTAATGCGGTACTCTCGGTATTCGGAACATAGCGAGTATTTCACTACTCGCCTCAAAATATTCGGATCTCTTGCCCAGCATTAGCCAATCACAGTAATTCCACAGCCTTCTTGGTTGTGGCATTACTATGATTGGCTGGCAGCCCGGCGTCATACATAGCCTATGACTCATAGGCTCTATATAAGTCATGCAGCCACCAATTTCTGCACATTGCATGCAGAACACAGCTAGTGAAGGGAGAGTGTCCACATTTTGATACCTGACATTGTGGCATGCAATAATAGAAGTTAACCCTACGATTACCTATGCCCACAACACAAGTTCAAATACCACTGATGCATTTTTATAAACTTTTTTTATTACCAGAGTGTTTATAAATAATAATAATAATAATAAAGCTTTATTTATATAGCGCCAACATATTCCGCAGCGCTTTACAATGTAGGGTTAGAGTACAGAAAATACAGTAAGTAATTACAGTAGAGAACAAATAAAGTACAATAATTGGATACAAAACAATAGGCATGGAATCAAGGTGAAAAAAGATACAATAAATAAAGCAAGAAATGAAGGTGACCCTGCTCAAAAGAGCTTACAATCTACAACGGGATAGGGGTTGCACAAGGTACAGGGGCTTATTGCACTGATTGTCCAGGCATCTTGAGGAAATGGGGCATAGGACTAGGCTTACATGAATGGTCATCAGACAATCTGTGTAGACCTTTATGGTTTGGTGGAGTTTGTAGAAGAGTAATGTCCAGAGGGATAGCCCATTCACTGTCTACAGTACAATGGACTTCTATTAGGGAGTATGATAGGCCACCTTAAAAAGATGCGTTTTTAGGGATCGTCTGAAGCCATGCAAGTTGTGGATAGTCCTGATTTCTTTGGGTAAAGCATTCCAGAGGTTTGGTGCAGCTCTGGAAAAGTCTTGGAGCCGGGAGTGGGAGGATCGGATTAGTGAAGATGTTAGTCGAAGGTCATTTGAGGAACGTAGAGAGCGGGTGGGGTGATAGACAGAGATGAGGGAGGAGAGGTAGGGGGGTGCTGCACTGTGAAGAGCTTTGTGGGTGAGAACAAGCAATTTGAATTTGATCCTGTAGTATACGGGCAGCCAGTGCAATGACTGGCACAGAGCAGAGGCATCTGAGTAACGATTTGCCAGATGGGTGATCCTGGCTGCTGCATTAAGGATGGACTGGAGAGGAAATATAATTTATTGGGGTACAGATGACTTTGTATCTTTTTCTTTTTCATTTTCCTACTTTCTGTTTTATTCTCAATTCACGAATTTCCTGATGATTATCACTAATAGTCCCATGATTGACATAACTCTAGTTAGTCTTAAGACTCTAGATCTTGTATGTATTGCAATATGGCTCACTCTTATCTACCACACCCATATCACCATAGAAGATTTTTTCATGGTCTCTTTCGTAGGTGATTCGCCCAGGGGTCTATGAGAATTCGGTACCCGGGCGTGGAGTTGGGGGAATGTGACTGGTGATCTGCCCGGACCCGTAGCCCTGGTAGTCAATTGTAAAAAAAAATTAAAAGGGATAAATGACTCGTGATGCCACTTGCAGTTCTGGTGATGATCACCAGCGCTGCTGTCAGACTGCCGGGGATGATGGTAATGCAGCTAGCAGGCGGAGCGGGATTCCCGAGGCAGTGTAGCTGCTGTGCTGGTTGTCGTGGTAACAGCTCTGTGGGTTAGCTTGCTGGAATAAGACACTGGAGGCTTATGGACTCTATACGGGTTTCAAAACCAGCTTCATGTCTGTCCAGCATGGGTGAGCTGGAGAGGAGGAGGTGGTGGAGGAGAGTCAGTGTGAGAGAGCATGAGTATTGTTCCTCCTTCTGGGGTCACAGAACATTTGCCTTTTTGCAGCTTGGCACACATGGCACACTTCATATCTAACTGTCTGTGCCAAGACTCTTGCATGATCCACATTTTCAACAGCAACCTATACTGGTAGGCTACCATTCTAGACCCACGGTACAAGGACAAATTTCCTTTGCTACTGTTGCAGTCACCAAGGGGTTTCACAATTTAATCCTTCAAGAGGGCCGTTGTTGATCTTTTGATGGCAACATCACCCTCAGACACCGCTGCTAGCAGAGGTACCAGCTCTGTGCAACAGCATGCATTAATGGGGAGAGACACGCCCAGCAGGTCCAAAAGAGGTGGTGGTAAAATGTCCACAAACTGGGCCATCTTCAATAAACCGGCTCATTAGCAAGGGCTAGCTGGACCAGTAACAATGTCAAGGAGGGAGAAGTTGAACAAGATGGTCAACGACTATCTAAGTGACCATACCTGCATCCTTCCTGATGCTTCTGTTCCATTTAATTACTGGGTATAAAAGCTGCATAGTTGGCCAGACCTTTCCTTATATGCCTTTGAGGTGCTGACCTGCTCTGCTGCTAATGTGATGTTAGAGCGTGTTTTCAGTGCCGCTGGGGCAATCATTACCGATAGACGCACATGGCTGACTACAAAGAATGCAGACAGGCTGACTCTGATAAATTTAACAAGGACTGGATTTTGCAAGGGTATTTAAGCCCTCCTGATTAAGCATCCCAACCTAAAGTAATCCAAAATGTTCTTTTATGCAACTGGTGATCACGTCAATCCCTTCCCATACAAACCACTTTTATTCTTCTTACACATGTTTTCAACTCCTGCTTCTGCCACATGTACCTCATGGTCAATAAGCCAAAAACAATGTTCCGTTAATTAATATTTCCCATCGGAGGCACTTGTGATGAGACCCTCCTTCCTTTATCAACCATAATACAGTCCCTTGGACTACTTTTTGGAGACACTATGGATATGCCTGCACATTGGGCACTGCAAGAACTATGCTAGTAGTCCTAGCTTCATAATTCTTTGGCCCTTGAGGCCTGCTTCCTTCATCAACCATGATACAGCCCCATGAGATGAGCTCATTTTTGGAGACACTATGGCTATGCCTGCACATTGGGCACTGCAACTACTGTGCTAGTAGTCCTAGCTTCAGAATTGATTGGCCCTTGAGGCCTGCTTCCTTCATCAACATACATATCATACAGCCCCTTGGGCTAATTTTTGAAAACACCATGGCTACACATTGTGCAGTGGCAGTGGAACAACAATGACAGTAATCCAAACTTTATAATTGTGAAGCCCTTGTGATGATGATGATGATGGGTGGCTTTTTTCTGCGTTAAACGTCACACAGCCCCTAGAGCAGATCGCTTTCTTTACACCACTTACACACTGAGCTGTCAGACGTTCGCCTCCATCATCACTCGCTCTTACGGCAATCATGCGCCCATTTCATCTTTTCCTCAGCCCCTAGACCGCTTTTTTGGAACCAACAGACAATTACTCGCATTTTCCATTGACTAATATTGGACTCACTACTCATACTGAATACCCGAGTATTACGATCTACTCGGTATGAGTATAGCGAGTCCAAGTATTTGACTACTTGCTCATCCCTAGTCATGAACCAGAAATGACTGTTACCCAAGGTCACGGGAAAGGCAGCATAACATAAACTCAGCCATGTGCGCCAGACTGGTAACAGGCAAGACTTCTATGTCCTCACCAAGAGGATGACTGACCATGCTCTCCTCCTCCTCATCCTCCCTGTACTCTGGCCATCCACGCTGAAAAGACGGTATGACAGTTGTGCAGGTAGTACCGTCTATAGCACATGAAACTAGCTCCTGTTCGTCTTCCTCCTCCTCCTCCTCGTTGTCCCCCAATCCACATTGGGATGAGATGAGGCTGGGCTGTGTGTAATCATCCTGTATGGTTCCTTGCTTCATCTCATCGCGCTCCGCCTGCAATGCATCTTCTTTGATTGTGAGCAGAAAGCGTTTCAGAAGAAAAAGAAGCGGGATGGTGACGCTAATGATAGGACAATATCTTCCATGCTCAGTAGAAATGGCTGAATATAGAGCGAAGTTACATGTGATTCGAGCGACGGAACAACCACAGTTTTAAATAGCTGTATTTTTTGAGCTGTTATATGGAAAGGACCCACCTGCATTCTGCAGTGCCAACAAAGAAATCGCGCAGATAAACGGTGTTCTGTGCATTGCTTTTAAAGCAAATAATGAGGATTACTATTTGAAAAAAAATACTCCTGGCTCCTGATACCTGGGGCTATGTCTACAGATGTGTAACAAGGTAGAGCAGCAGCAGACGTTACTGTAATGGAGCCACCTGTGCTATACACACCACAGTCTGCTATATACCCTGCCTGCCTATCTATACTGCCTGACTGATAGGTATACAGCTGGATTAGTCCTGAAAAGGACTGTATTTTATAGATGGATATGTGTAACAGGCTACAGCAGCAGCACACGTGACTGTAATGGAGCCTCCAGTGCTATATGCACCGCAGTTTGCTATATACCCTGGCTGCCTATATACACTGTCTGTATACAGCTGTATTAGTCCTGAAAAGGACTATTTGTTTAGATGGATTGTGTTGTGTACATTACCTAGTACCTGCACTATCTATGACACACACAAAATTTGTAATTATCTCAGCAGCACCTCTCCCTACATTAGCTGACTGTGGATCAGAGTGACGAGCACAGCCCCTTCAGGTCTGATATAGACCTGATGACACTGTGCGTCCAGCCAATCATTGTATTGCCACAACCAACATGGCTGTGGCATTACAGTGTGTGGCAGCCAATCCCTGCATGTGGGCTGGCTCTGTAAAGAGCACCAACATACAGGGAGTAGGAGCCGAGCATGTACCCAAGCATCTCGCTGGTACTCGGCAATCGCTGAGCATCTCGAGTACTGAGATGCTTCGGTGAGCACCGAGTACCGACGAGCATGCTTGCCCCTCCCTATTTTTAATTAAAATTTTGTTTGTGCATGTCAAAAGTGTGAAAACTGTCCTTGCTAACAGAGTCCAAATAAAAAAACATTTATGGTAGTGAAAGGGTTGATGAGCTCATGACCTTCTTACTAGTTCTTGGGTTTAGTTCCTTGGTCTATTCTTCATAGGTACTAACCAATGAACATTCGAAACACCCAACTAGACCTGCAGTGTTAGGAATCTTGTGACCATGTAATCAATGTAACACAATTAATTTGACACCAATTTTTTTATTTTACAACATTAACTTTTCACATTCTGCCTAACATATCATATAGATCTGGACGTTTGTGAAGAGATGATTATAATCAATAGAGAGAGGCGATTTTAATCAGATTTGTGCAAAACTTTATATTTGGGGATAGCGGCAAATTGAAACAATTTAATGTAAAAAGAATGCCAGCCACCATTTTTCACGTTGCAGAAGATTTCATCAGCCACAGAAGTTTTACATGGCCAGAGGTGTGACCAGGTGGGCTACACAATAATGCCTTGTAGCTATCACATTAAGGCTGGAAACATACTGTCCAAGGGACAAGCGAGTTACTCGCACGAATCTCAGATCATTCACCCGGGATGGTGTCACCCTCTCTGGACAGGAGCAGTGGAGCTACATAGAAAAACATATCACTGGCAGTATCCCATCCAAAGAGGAGGTGGTTGTTCCGGGAGAATGATCTGAGACTTGTGCGAGTAACTTGCATGTCACTCGGACAGTGTCTTTTCAGCCTAAAAGTTATAGAGCAGCATTCAGGAGGAACCATTACAGCCTGAATGAAATCTTAGCGAGTGCAGCAGCCAGATCAATGCAGAGCTCAGCATTTGTGTAGAGTTACACTAGTGTATGTTTCTCACAAGTGCAATGCGAGAAGATCTCGCATTGCACTTGGTCCAATGTTAGACGATGATACAGCTCAGATCTGCGATTTTTTTTCCTCAGCCCTAATATGACTGAAGAAAATATTGCAGCATGCTGCGATTGTCAGTGAGTCTCAGCTCACTCACACTCATACAAGTCTATGGGGGCGAGTCTTGCAGTGAACTCGAAAGTCATTAGGGTGCAGTAGAAATAAAATAGTTGGAGCGCACATAGGGTGATATCCTCTTAGTTTAGCCACCAGCTGTCCCCCTTCTATGGAAAGACTCACCTGGTCAGGTTGTATGAGTCACAACCAACTTTGACAGCTCTCTTCTCAGGTCGCAGCAGTGCTCAGCAGGGGAAGATAAGATAAACAAACAGAAAGCACTGAGTTGAAAGAAATCACTGCGCTGACCTCCAAAGATGACAAACAGAGTAATGGTGTATACTCTGTTTATTTAGCCACTTGCCTACGTGTTTCGTTGTGTAAATACAACTTCATCAGGGCACCCTGATGAAGTTGTATTTACACAACAAAACACGTAGGCAAGTGGCTAAATAAACAGAGTATACACCATTACTCTGTTTGTCATCTTTGGAGGTCAGCGCAGTGATTTCTTTCAACTCAGTGCTTTCTGTTTGTTTATATTAGGGTGCAGTGCAATGAACGGAGACACAAGCAATGGAAGAGATGGCGACATTAATCTCTCCCTCTTCTCCACACCTGTTGTCTGATAGCAGAATCAGTTGACAGTGAAATGACACTTGGACAAGCCCGCAGCAGACCCTGACCCACATTTCATTAGCATATTGCATTTCATGTTCTTGCACACACTGTGACTCTACCATTAAAGAGAGGAAGAGAAAGTCATGAAGGGACATCACTGTGGCACAAAGTTGCAGCGCTGGGGTCTTGTTTTTTGCCAGTCTGTGTGGATCCCGGAATTTCAAGGACCACATGGACAGGCATGGATCTGTTCAAACAGTTGCCACTGATGCCCTCGGATCCTTGTTTTTCTCGGACCTGACATCAATGTGCAGAGAATAGGGCTGGAAGGAGCTGTACGCATGCTCAGTACAGCAAAATAGATCCGTTTCACGGACCCGTGTTTTTCACGGATCCGTGAGGATCCAAGCTCCATGCACCCCCATGGTATTTGAATGGACAGCATTGGATCCGATTCTGCCCGATTGTGCCCCCTTTTTTGAAGGCAGCCCAAAATTGGAGCAGTCTTCAATTCTGCTTACTTGAAAAAAAACAATCGGATCCCACACAAAACTTGCACACATGGATGGCCATTAAGGACCAATCAGTGCCCATCCGTGCCCATAGGGATACATGGGGAGCCAAATCGGATCCGTGGCTCTCCGTTTTACAAAGGAGAGTCATGGATCCCCAAAAAACATGATGTGAAGGGTGCCTTACTCATTTTAAAATTGTGGCTAATTTCTGCACAGGATATTGCAGTATTTATGAAAGCACACATGGCACCAAACAGCTATCACTTGGTTAAAGGCCCAAAATTGTCACAAAGACAAGTTATAGTTTTCCTCAAATACAAAGTAACTTTGCAACAGAGTTACATGTCCTGCAGTGATGGGCAGGGCCGGTTTTAGGCAAAGTGGGGCCCTAGGCAAAAGGTTAAAGTGGGCCCTAAATGACAGGCCACTTTCACATCTAACGCTTTGCTGCATTTTGCTCAATTTGCATTTCCATGCGGTTTTACCGCAAAAACGCATCAAAACGCATGCGTTTTTGTTCCCATTGATTTTAATGGAAACACATGCAAAAACGCATGTAAAAACGCATGTGCGTTTTCAAAAACAGAAAACGCATGCGTTTTTGCCAACGCTGCCCAAAACATCGGGGAAGACGTTTTGTGCTGCGTTCGCAAAAATGCATGCGTTTTGCGTTTTTGAAAACACACATGCGTTTTGCATGCGTTTTTACATGCGTTCCCATTGAAATCAATGGGGAAAAAACGCTAGCGTTTTTAATGCGTTTTTAGCGGTAAAAACGGCTAGAAAGGCAAATTTAGCAAAACGCACACCAACCTTTGATGTGGAACAGGCCGTAGTTATATGGTAAGAGTGACTTCATAAGTTGATTATCTAGGTCAGAATAAGAACATACTGAACATCATTTTTATTTCAATCATAAAAAAAACCCAGAAATTTGTAAAAAAAAAAAATATTTTTTTTTTATTTTCCGAGACCCATGATGTTTTAATTTTTGAAGATACATAGATATGTGAGGGGTTACTTTATGTGCCCTGAGCTGACATTTTTACTGATACCATTTTGAGTCAGATACAACATTTTGATCGCCTTTTATTGCATTTTATTGTAACAACGTGGTGGCCTAAAAAACATAATTCTGGCGTTTTTATTTTTTTCCCATTACGCCATTTACCAATTGGATTAATTTACTTCATATATTGATAGCTTAGATTCTTACGAACGCAGCGATACCAAATATGTGTATTTTTACATTTTTTTCACTGTTTTATTGCTATTTTCAGTTCAGCTCCTTTGGGGGCCCCTAAGAGAGTGGGGGCCCTAGGCAACTGCCCAGTCTGCTCCCCCCTAACGCCGGCCCTGGTGATGGGAAATGTAGTTAGTTGTTTATTTTTTAAATGTGTAATAAATTAGACAAGTGACATTAACGAGTAAAGCATTTTCATCTTGTAATATTAATTTAAGCATGAAAATGGGTCAGGAATTTGTTATATAAAATGTCTGATTAAATTTATTTCATCTAGGGAATGTTTTGTCCAGTAACTGAAAGCTTGGAGGTGCTTATTGCAGAAATACCTAGCCACCTATTGGGAAATGTTTGTATGTATTAGCTTACTGGCCGTTAGCTTGTAACATTACACTTTTCCAGGCAGCGGGACATTTTTCATAGAGAAGCCCTCTAATGGCATACATATCCTACTAAATATAAAAAAAAAACACTTGTTCTGTGCTTTCAGTTCAAGAGCCAGGCTTTCTATGTTTTTAAAAGAATCAATCATGGTCAGCCTATTCTGTTGCCTGTAACTTTACTAACCATAAGGTAAAATTTACAGAATAACTGCTCTGCATATATGAATGATTTTACTAATGCACTTAAAAGGTCACTTTTAGAGTTACTGCCATCTTGGACATTAATCACATACTTATCTTTCTTTTCCTAGTGGCAGGCAATGGGACTCTGTTCTAGGTGAGGGTCCCAGTGCTTGTCATTAGATGTCAGACAAATATAGGTACACTATGTTTAATTGTTTCAGTAAAACAGATAAAGAAAACATAATTATATAGAGGGTTAAAGTGGGGGCCTAATCTTGTCATATATAGTGGCCTAAACCAGTTTATTTTTGCATGATTTTTGTTTGGCTCAATGGATTCACAATTGGGATCCTGATTCTGAAGGGAAGTGTGACATGAGTCATTACAGTAATAACAAGTAGAAATATAAGACTACAATACCGATAGACAATTATTATTATTATTATTATTATTATTATTATTATTATACCACTTACTGGATAAGTAAAGGGAGGTCAAGCGATCCAAAGTCAGGTCCAGGAAATGGCACAGTACAACAAAGAGTAGTCAGAGATTAAATCCACTTCACAAGCCGGGGTCAGGAAAACCAGAAAGACAAAACAGTTTACAAGGAGCAGACAAAAGAATAGTCAGGTCACAGGCAAAGGGTCAAAAACCAGGTAAGGGAATGATTTCAGGCAGGGTCAGTCACAGAGCACAGAGAGATCAGTCTTACACAAGCAGCAGCAAGTGTACAATTGACACTGGGTGGAGGATCTAGAATACTAAAGCAGAGGACTAATCAAGGGAAGAAAACACAGATGAATGCAGCACAGACCCAGCAAAACCAAAACAGACAGGCATCCTGCACACAATAATAACATAGCAGACAAGGACAGTGTGGAGACCATTACAGAAAGAAAGCTTTTTTGTGTTTGACTGTATAATTGTGGTTGTGGTTATGTAACTATGTAATCATTTGTGTATGACTAGTGATGGGTGAATCTGCCAATACTTGGGATCTGCAGACTCACCCAGACCTTTTTGTAAAGTTCAAGTTCATAGATGATTGTGTCTTAAACATGTGTTCAAATCCCGAGCTTCAATCTTTACAGTTATGGGATGGGGCGGGGGGGCTGTAAAAGAAAGCAAATAATTAAACATCATCATTATACTTACCAAGTCCTGCCATCCCGCCATCGCGCATCCTGCCATCCATCGCATCTGTGGCGCCCCTGCGATCAGGAGGCCACAAAGGGAACTGCAGCCAGGCAGGTAGGACGACAGTTGAACACCAACACCCTCACTGCCTACACACCCACGTACAGTAGATGGCAACATCCAGCCCTGAGCCTGGGGACTCTAGGCAGGCGAGGGGTGGTGGATTTAGAGCAGTGGGTGGGCAAACACGAAGTCAGGTGACAGAAGGTAGAAATAGTGAAGGGGGAGGAGGAAGGAGTCAGTAGGCCGAGGTAGGCTGAGCAGTAAAGACTGAATCACACGTCCAGGCAAAGTGGGGTGTAGGAGCGCAGAATCTGACCAGAGCCAGTGCGAGCCGCAGAGAGAAAGCATGTCCGAAGCCAGCACCCCGGGAGTGTGAGGGAAGAGAGGGACGGTGATACCGAGCCCTAGAACTACAGCTGAGACAACCAGACTGCAGGCGGAGTAGCCCTCCTATGATACTTGAAGACAGAGTAGAGAGAGCCTGGTAGAGCCTCACACGGGAGGACTGCTGGAGGCTAGGCTGAAGTAGAGTGTCGGCTCTAGAGGGGACTGTAGCTTCACCCGGATCCCCTGACAACCGACGGGGGGCCACAACTACACGTTAGGGTCCCTACCCCAAAGGACAGGCCACTCAGTGGCAACCCGGAGGGCTCACAGGAGTCCGAGCCACCGCCATACTGTCTGGAGTCACGCACACCAAAGTGAACAGAGAGAGAGAGAGTCAACAGCCTGGGAAGGACACAGAGACAGAGTGAGGGGTCACAGTAAGAAAGACCTGTCTGCAGGGAGCAAAGGCAACCCGGAGGGGAAAGTGTGCCCGTGTAACTGAACTGAACTGTAAGAACTGTACTGAACTGTAAACTGAACTTGAGAACTTGGAGAAGTAAACACGGTGAACCCTGAACATGACTCCCTTGTATGTCTCTGCCTGAACACGACTCCTCCATACAGGTCTGCAGCAGATCCCCACCTGGAGAGCCACAGCTTGCAGGCTCCATCGCTGAAGGAGGATTCCTGCAGCATCTCGACAGTAAGTGTACTGCACTCAGCACCAGACCTGCACACTACGCAATAGACTTTAATCATCACTGCCCCGGGGAACACAGTTCTGCCCACGGAGAACTATTCCATTCCTGCTGCCATTACATCATCCCCGGAGGTTCTGCGGCAGCGGCGGCACCATTACTGGCCGCACACTGTGGGTGGCGTCATGACTGACATTTCCCCTGTAAATACACCCTTATTATTGCCAGGGCCCGGGACACGGTCCGGACCAGGACCACCCGTGATTTCCCCAGTTGCAGACCCGGTCCGGTACCGAGTACCCTCGTCCCAGTGGGCTCGACACATCTACTTCTGGGGCAGCTCATTAACTTCCAGGGATATTCACTGCACTGCCAAGAACCGCTTCAGTTCTCAGCAGCGTTTGTGATGACATCAGGGGTTACCCGAGGTCATGGCTCAGCTATAAACTCAATTAACTTCTGTCATGGCACCCAGCACAGACTGAGCCTGCTTGTTGCTCTGGACAGATGCTTGTCTGTTCAGAGCGATGAAGCAGAGCTGAACATGCTGTACCTGTGGATTATTTTCGAGGGAGGGTTTTTTTGTAATTAAAGAGTGCCCAAAAGTTAGCTTTTGAACCCCTCACACATACAGGAGTGTAAAAATAAATAAATAATTGTAAAAAATTACATAGCACTCCATGGTATTTTTTGATTCTTAGCACAAGTTTACAGGTATGGCCTGCCACCTATAATAATGTGGTTAATACCAGCTTTGTATTATCAGATGGATTTGATTTTTTTTTATTCTTATACTACATTTTTTATGTTTTTAAAAACATAAATTTTTTACCTTGTCCTTTTAGAAGGTTTGAACCTACAATCAACAGATCACAGCTTCAAAAACTAAGAAGCCCAGGAGGACTTCAGGAGACCCATGTCCTCCATGATAACTAGTGATGGGCGAATCCTAAATTACTCGGAATCGCTTGACTCTAGCGAGTCCGAGCACAGGACTCGCTACTCGTTGCGAGTCTAGCGAGTCCAATGTCAATGAATGGGGAAGCGAGTAATAGCGAGTAGTGTGAGATTTACAAATCGCAGATGTGTCTCGGAAGCTTCAGCCTGAAGCAATCCTAGTTTTGCCATTTATTTGCATTGGACTCGCTTACTTTGTAAGTAATCGCTGGGAAACTCGCACAGATAAGAGTCCTGTCTGCTCTGTGTGCTGGCTGCCACAGCTCCAGGGTCCTAGAGCCCGCCTGCTGCCTGATGTAGCAGAGTTGAGATTGTTCTCAGTCTGCTCATTCCCTGTGTACAGACATGAATGTCTGTGCACAGAGATGATGTAGCAGAGCTGAGATTGTTCTCAGTCTGCTCATTCCCTGTGCATAGACATCTATATCTATGCACAGGGGATGTAGCAGAGAGGACATCACGTTTTGGACTGCGTCGGACGGAAGAGGATTTTTTTAATTAAAGATGGAGTCCCTAATGGCTTTTTTTTTATTTCTAATAAAAAATTTTCTCTGTGTTGTGTTTTTTTTAAAACAATTTAATAGAAATTCATGGCGGTCATGTCTAATATTGGCGTGACCGCCATAAATTTCGGGCTTAGGGCCAGCTGATAATACAAAGCTGGCCCTAACCTCTTTATTACCCAGCGTGCCACCGCCACCAGGGCCGCTGGAAGAGCGGGGTTCAGCCCCACGCATTTTTTTTAATTATTTCATGAAATTCTGAGATTCTGACTCTGACTCTGACTCTGAGACTCTGACTCTGAGACTCTGACTCTGAGACTCTGACTCTAAAAAAAAAATGCGTGGGGCTCCGCGCAATTTCTATGTCTAGCCAGGTACAACTAAGCAGCTGGGGGCTGGAATCCGCAGCGCAGGGATGCCCAAGCTTTCTGGGCACCCCCCGCTGCAAATTGCAGCCCGCAGCCGCCCCAGAAGATGGCGCGTTCATTGAAGCGCCATCCTCTGGCGCTGAACCCCGCTCTTCCAGCGGCCCTGGTGGCGGTGGCATGCTGGGTAATAAAGGGGTTAATACCAGCTTTGTTATACAAGCTGGTATTAAGCCCGAGATTCTTAATGTCAGGTTACGTTTGACCCAGCCACTAAGAATCTCCAATAAAGGGTTAAAAAACACAACACAGAGAAAATTTTTTATTTGAATATAAAAAAAAAAGCCATTAGGGACTCCATCTTTAATTAAAAAAATCCTCTTCCGTCCGACGTAGTCCAAAACGCGATGTTCTCTCTGCTACATCCCTGTGCATAGATATAGATGTCTATGCACAGGGAATGAGCAGACTGAGAACAATCTCAGCACTGCTACATCATGTCTGTGAGCAGGCGGGCTGTAGGACCCTGGAGCTGCACAGAGCAGACAGCTGGACTCGGCTCGCAAAGAAACAGCAGTTACTTTGCGAGTTTCCCTGCTATCACTGGCACAGTAGCCGAGTCTAATGCAAACAATGGCAATCCTAGTTTTGTCAGCGTTTCTGACAAAACTAGGATTGATATTGATTTGCATTGGACTCGTGCGAGTAATCACTGGGAAACTCGCAGAGTACCGAGTCCTGCGAGTCCCTTACTACTCGCCGAGTAACGAGTCCTAGCGAGTAGATTAACCCATCCCTAATGATAACACATGAGCATCCCATGATAAAAGTTTACGTAGTTGAGTAGAATTTTAATGGTTAAATAACAAACTCCAGTCCCTGCTGATAAAGGCAAATGCCAGCTGTGTTACACAGCCAGCATCTCTCAGGGTATGATGCAAGCTCAAGAGTTGAACCTGCTCCAAACCTGAAGACCCAACATAGGATTTACTACTACATCCTACTTTGAGAAGTGGTTAACATACAAATGCAATGGAGAAATGTATTTTTTATTTCAAACTTTAGATTACTCTAAGGTGACACAGGTAGTATTTCTAATCAATTGTTTTTTAACCATCACATTGTATTACACTATTTCGTAACCACCAATTTGACTATTGTAAAAATCTGAATTCTGATACTCCTATATTTTTTCTTCAATGTAAATGCAACTATACACTCATGCACTGCCATGCCATCCAGGTGGAAAGCCTATTTATCACAGATCCTTTTTTTAGTATATTTTAACAATACAAAATAAATCTGAATCTATTTTTATGACCTTGATACATATAATAAAGTGCCTGTCTGCCATATGTGGACATGTCACATGCAAACATTATGACATATACAATCATACATTAACTGTTATGGTATACCATAATTATACTATAAAATAAGAGTCTCACACATGTATTACAACCATTGCTGTCAATGCAATAACTATTTCACATTTGTCTATTGGCATTTGTCTAAGTGTTCTTCTATATTTCTTCTAAACAGATACAAATAATCAAAAGGAGTAAGAAAAAAAACAAAATATGGGTTTAATTTGTATCAGTGTCAACCTGATACTTTACAGATTTTATTATTTATTCTCCATTGGCTCTTCATGTGGTTTTATCAATACAGTTATATTACAGTACTTGTTCACATATGTGACTTTTGAATATAGCACAGGTGTACATTGTTTAAACAACTATATACAACAACTATATGAGCAAATCAGGCAAAATGTGAATTTCTGTTTAAGGGTTTTCTCACAAGAAATTTAATTTGTGAAGAAGTTATTCTTCCCAAATTTTATGTCTCCAACTTTGCTTTTTGGTCTTTCCAGATACCAGAGCATAATGAGCGTAATGTAAAAATATGTAAAGAAAAATTCTTATACTCAACTCTTTGCCTCCTCTGCTATTCAACACCACCATTCTGTCTTTCAGATTTCATAGGGCCTTGTATAATGCTTGCAAGAGTGAACAGGAGGAAGTGAACCCACTGGGCTGAGGCACTGATGTCGACCTGGAGAGCCTCTGATGATGAGATTAGGCTTGTGCTAGTAGGTAGCCTCCAAGTGCTATTGCAGGGGATCTCAGTACCTCGTCTGCTGACTCAGAGGAAATAGTGGATGCAAATTAGTACAGTCTCTGGAGAGGTTAGGTGAAGCCTGGACGGCTGGTAGATCAGGCGAAGCAGTGCAGCAGCAGGGATGTCTTAAGCTGGTGCAGTGGAAGCAACAGCAGGGCTGGTGCAGGCTGGTGCAGAGGGTACGGCAACAGGGCTGGCTCAGGCTGGTGCACTTGTGGTGCCCCACTGGTCAGTGCGCCACGAAGGGGTATTGCACCCAGACCAGTATGTTGGGTATCCCTGTGGCCAGTGAAGGGGGCGGTTCGTATGAGGCTTTCATCCTGCATCCACACACCTAGCTCAGGGGGCTAATTGGTTAAACCCATTACCAGGGTGACCGGTCCCAGTGGGAGGTTAAAAAGGTGGGGAGTGGAGAGCAGGAGAGAGGAGAACGAGGAGTAGAAGAGAGGTCATGAAGGACCCTTCAGGGGACGTACAGGGAGGGAACCCAGAAAGAGCAGTGATCCAGATGAGAAAAGGGGAGACTGAGGGGGTGTGTGCTAACACCCGGCGTCAGACCGTCTACCAACTGGTCTGGGAGGATCCCAGTCCACGGAGCGGAGTACCGGCATTGAGAGCGGTGCAGGCAAGTCTAATTCTGAGCCGCCAATACCGGTCAGACCGAGGAGTCTTCAGTCTCCTGGTCACCTCTAACAGTAGCCAAACAAGGAGCCAGGACCCGCGGAAATCCCCAGTGGTGCAGCAATCTGGAGAAGGTTCCTACAGGAGTGTAGAGTTACAGAGGAGAGAGCAGGATGTCAGGTCGGGCTCCACGCAGGCCAGACTTCAATACTAGGAAGGACAGATGGCGAATCCGAAAGAAACATCTTTGAGAGCTACAAACGAACAACCCATTCATTGGTCACTACCCAGGCCAGCTACCCGTGACTGTAGACCTGTTGTTGAACTTTGAAAGTGACCAGTAAACCCATACAGAGACTCAGCTACATGTGGTGTGTTGTTCTTTCCCTCTGTGATGGACCAGACAACCTCTCACCTGCAGAGCCGCCTTCAAGTTAATACAGCATCACAGCCCTGGGGACACTGCTCTACCTGCAGGGAGCAAGACCAACTGGCTACATTAACACCATCCCCAGAGGTCTGAAGTAGCGCTGGTGTCATCATCAGAAACTGCAGGTGGCATCACAAACAATACACTTTGATTATTTTCATTTCAACATTTTTCAGTGACCACCAGGGCCACGGTCCTGGGCATCGACCACCGGTGACAGGATCCAGCAGCAACGCCCGAGATCAGAGTACCCCAAACCCCTGGGCGAGTCACACTGGATATGGAAGCAGGACTGGTTCAGCAGATATGACAAGTTCAGAGAGGTGCTTGCATTTACAGTGATATTAGGGAACAGACACCGTTTAGGTAAGGCATAGGACTCAGGAAACAACAGTGGCAACAGGGACCTGAAAACTAGCAGTGTGTTTCTAGGCATAGACCACATTGCTTAGGCACTTCCCATAGGGAGAAAATGCCTTAAATACTATGTGCTTGTCAGCCATTGTGGGCGTATTGCGAGCTTCCAGAATATCTGGGCGGCATTCACAGGCCCCAAGAAACAGGAGACAGAGCCCGAGCAGATGCCGTGGGACCGACGGATGTATGAGTATGCCATGAGTGTCGGTCTCTTTGCAGTCTAGCCACTGGTGCCTCAACGAGCACTATACCTGGGAATAATATTTGTGTTTCCAATTAACATCTTAGAGGGGTGGTCTGAAACTAGCGTTTATTTTAACCTTAAATGTCTGTTTAATTAATGTAATAATGTAACCTCTTTTCTAAAATTTCAAATTTTTTTAATTAAAATGTACCTCACTATGCTATCTAACTGCTTTATTTAATTTCTTTAACCACTTCATGTTGATATCATTTTGATTCCATAACCCCATGCTTGGATATTTAGATGAAACTAGCTGTACTACCCGGCTACGCCCAGGTTAATAAATAACTGCTGTTAGCTATAACAAAATAGAATTTGAATATGTCATATTAATGACCTGTAGGAAAATAGAAGCTGAGCTGTGATTGCTTGCAATAGGCAGCCTGATAAATCTCCAGCCAACAGTAAACCCTCCCCCCAGCCGGGCAGTATATATTACCTCACACATACACATAAAAGACAGCTCATGTGACTGACATCTGCCTTAATTCCCTATATGGCACATGTGTTGCACATTGGCTGTTTTTCATCAGATGTATATTTTTGGAAATTAAAGATAGCACACATATGAGGCGAGTTATGTGGGGCAATTTGTGCACATCTGTGTCTGTCTGTGTGGTGTGTGTGTCCCTGGTGTGTGTGTGTGTCCCTGTGGGGTGAGTGCATGTGTCCCTATAGGGCAGTGATGGCGAACTCCAGGCCTCGAGTGCCACCAACAGTGCAGGTTTTCAGGATTTCCTTATATTGCACAGGTGATAATATAATCACCTGCACAGGTAATGATTCCAACCTCTGTGCAATGCTGAGGAAATCCTGAAAACCTGCACTGTTGGTGGCACTCGAGGCCTGGAGTTCGCCATCACTGCTATAGGGTGTGTATGTGTGTGTCCCTGGGGGGGGGGTCTGTGTGGTGTGTGTTTCTGTGTTGTGTGTGTCTCTTTGTGGTGTGTGTGTGTGTGTCCCTGTGGGGTGAGTGCATGTGTCCCTATAGGGTGTGTATGAGTGTGTCCCTGTGGGGGGGGGGGTGTCTGTGTGGTGTGTGTGTGTCTGTGTTGTGTGTGTCTCTTTGTAGTGTGTGTGTGTCCCTGTGGGGTGAGTGCATGGGTCGCTATAGGGCGTGTGTGTCCCCGTGGGGTGTGTGTGTGTCTCTGTATTGTGTGTGTCTCTTTGTGGTGTGTGTGTGTTCGGGTGCGTGGTGAGTATCCAATGTTGGGGCTGCACTTTAGCGACTATATACTTGTTGTTACTCTTTGTGTGTGTGTGGTATGTATACATGTCCCCGTACGTGGTGAAAATCCCATGTTGGGGCCCCACCTTGGTGACTATATGCTGGTATATGCTGTTAGCCTTTGGCGCTGTCATTAAGCCCCTCTCATTCACAACTGTCAACTGGTAACTGTCACTTTTTCCCCATTATGTAGATAGGGGCAAAATTGTTTGGTGAACTGGAACGCACAGGGTTAAAATTTTGCCTCACAACATAGCCTATGACGCTCTCGGGGTCCAGATGTGCGACTGTGCAAAATTTTGTGGCTGTAGTTGCGACGGTGTAAATGCAAATTCCGGACATACACACATTCAGCTTTATATATTAGATGTCATCAGTGGGCTGAGGTTGTGGTCACTGAGCATGCATCAGTTGTTAATTCTGACGTCTGGTCAGTACAAGCTCCCTTATCACTGTACAATAGCAGAGACCAGTCCTTTGACTACAAGTTACGAGGAAGAGCACTGTCACTGTGCATTGAAGGTAATATTGGAGAAAGTCATGAGAATACTTAAGAATTGACATGTGCAGTAGAACAGGGACTAGCAGAGCCACTAAAACAAGCATCCCTTATGATTCCTTGTTTCAGGGTGTTAACAGAAGCTGCAGTGACTGAAGTCTCTACTCCTGATGTTGTCTCATTTCTGTTCAAAAAGCAACCTCTCTTTTTAAGCTTTCTTAGTACAAATAAGTGTGAGAATGTTTTGTGTATGCCTAAAAAGATGGGACACCACCAGGACAGAGATTAGACTAAAATAACTCCAAATGCCTAATTGCAGTGAATGGTTCCTTCAGGAGTTTTGTCTGAATCCCATTATTGAGGGATTTTAATGGAAAACCTTATGTAAGAACAAGATAAATGAACTTAGGGCCGCTTTACACGTCGCAATATCGTTCCGATATTGCATACGATTTCACGGGAGCGTGCAAGTTTTTGGCGCTTGTCCAGGATTGCATAGGCAATGTCACACAGGGAGATATCGGCAGGCAAAGCAACAACGATGGTGTACGCCCCTTTCCCACACGGTGTATGAGCAACCCAGGGAACGACCATTTAACATTGGAGTGAATAGGGGAATTTGCGCTCCAAATCGTAGTTGCGGTGTCACACAGCACGATCCTGCCACATCGTATATACAATATTGTACGGTTGAAGGACTTGCACAATCTTCTTGCAATATCATAGATAGGTTGTTTTCGCGTCGCATTGCCCATTTACATGACACAACACACGAACGATAACAACTGCAATGATCACACCACGTGACTTTTTATCGATGTTGCGTTGCCATATCGCGACGTGTAAAGCGGCCGTGAGCCTTTTACTAAAAGAGATTAAAAAAGTTATGTACTCTAAAATGTTACCAATACAAAGTTTATTATGTAAAAGCAAAATAATAAATACACACAATGAATATTGTGACATGTCAAAGTATGTATATTACCGTATATACTCGCGTATAAGCCGAGTTTTTCAGCCCAAAAATTGGGCTGAAAAGTACCCCCTCGGCTTATACGCGAGTCAGTGCTGTATACCGATGTATACATCGGTACATACCGATGTATACATCGGTATACAGCAGCCCCCGCATCCCCAGTAATGCAGGGCCCCCCCAGGGTCTCTCCGGTCACCTGTAAAGCAAGCTATACTTATCAGTGTCCCGCTCGCACCCGCCGCTGCCGACATCCACGATCCTCCATCTTCATGCGACTCCTCTTCCTGTTTCTGTGCGCGTCGCCGGCAATGACGTCATTCCCGGCGACGCGCACAGGAAACAGGAAGAGGAGTCGCATGAAGATGGAGGATCGTGGATGTCGGCAGCGGCGGGTGCGAGCGGGACACTGATAAGTATAGCTTGCTTTACAGGTGACCGGAGAGACGCTGGGGGGGGCCTGCATTACTGGGGCTGCCTGTATACTACCGCTGGGGCTGCTATATACCTCTGGGGCACTGTATACTACCACTGGGGCTGCTATATACCTCTGGGGCCCTGTATACTACCACTGGGGCTGCTATATACCTCTGGGGCACTGTATACTACCACTGGGGCTGCTATATACCTCTGGGGCCCTGTATACTACCACTGGGGCTGCTATATACCTCTGGGGCACTGTATACTACCACTGGGGCTGCTATATACCTCTGGGGCCCTGTATACTACCACTGGGGCTGCTATATACCTCTGGGGCACTGTATACTACCACTGGGGCTGCTATATACCTCTGGGGCCCTGTATACTACCACTGGGGCTGCTATATACCTCTGGGGCACTGTATACTACCACTGGGGCTGCTATATACCTCTGGGGCCCTGTATACTACCACTGGGGCTGCTATATACCTCTGGGGCACTGTATACTACCACTGGGGCTGCTATATACCTCTGGGGCCCTGTATACTACCACTGGGGCTGCTATATACCTCTGGGGCACTGTATACTACCACTGGGGCTGCTATATACCTCTGGGGCCCTGTATACTACCACTGGGGCTGCTATATACCTCTGGGGCACTGTATACTACCACTGGGGCTGCTATATACCTCTGGGGCCCTGTATACTACCACTGGGGCTGCTATATACCTCTGGGGCACTGTATACTACCACTGGGGCTGCTATATACCTCTGGGGCCCTGTATACTACCACTGGGGCTGCTATATACCTCTGGGGCACTGTATACTACCACTGGGGCTGCTATATACCTCTGGGGCCCTGTATACTACCGCTGGGGCTGCTATATACCTCTGGGGCCCTGTATACTACCACTGGGGCTGCTATATACCTCTGGGGCCCTGTATACTACCACTGGGGCTGTATATACTACCACTGGGGCTGTATATACTACTGGGGCTGCGTGTATACTACCACTGGGGCTGCTGTATCTACCTCTGGGACTGGTGTATACCACACTGCTGGGGGCTGTATACTTGTGCTAGGGTCCACCCTCGGCTTATACACGAGTCAATAGATTTTCCCAGGTTTTGGGGGCAAAAGTAGGGGGGTCGGCTTATACACGGGTCGGCTTATACACGAGTATATACGGTATGTTATTATTTATTATAGATGACATCTGAGTGCAGTCCAATGTTTTTCATTGACCCATAGACAAGAACTGGTGTGCACCAACCGAGATAAGCTGCCACTTGCAGCATGTTGTACTTTTTTCTCATGACAAATTGTCACAAGAGAAGGAAATCACTGGTTGGCATTGCCCCATAGTATAACATTGGTTAAAGGGCTATGTGATAAAACTCGTCCTTGTTATTTGCTCTTGCGAGCGAGCCTTGTACTCATTTTTCCTACAGAGAATTTAAATAGATTGTACAAAAACTACTCAAAAGGCAGCATCAGAAAAAACTTACCATCAATGCCAAAAACAAACACTGCACTTGCAGGATACAGTCAGACCCCACTATGTGAAGCAAGCCCAGGTGCAGGCTGATAAATTACCTCAACCTACAACAAGGTGTGGGAGGCGACTTGCCATGCACACAATGAGCTTGCATAGGACACCATTCACACTGACACACATAATGCAGAAGTGTCTGATAGCTACCCACTGATCCTGCCGCCTGACCAAGTGAGTCGCACAGTACGATGTCTCCACACCACTAGATGAATGGCGCCCCATGGGGTCCGGCTGCATCCCGAAAATGATAAAAAAGTGCAAAAAGTTTTTCATGATAAACAAAAAACTCTCTTATATGGGGTATTGGTTCATGTATTGGCCAAGATACTTAAGCTCATAATCCATATCATAGATCCCCATAGCTTATGAGTCCTAACAAAATTTGTAGAAAAAACTTACCATTAATGCCAAAAACAAAAACCAACACTGGACTTGCAGGATGCAGTCAGACCCCACTATGTGGAGCAAGCCAAGGTGCAAGCAGATAAATCACCTCTACCTACAATGAGATGTGGGAGGCGACTTGCCATGCACATAATGAGCTTGCATAGGGCACCATTCACACCATTCACAGGGTGCAGCCGGGCCCCATGGGGTGCTGTTCATCTAGTGGTGCGGAGACATCGTACTGGGCGGCTCACTTGGTCAGGTGGCAGGACCACTGGGTGGCTATCAGACACTCTGCATCATATGTATCAGTGTGAATGGTGTCCTATGTGGGCCCATTGTGTGCATGGCAAGTCACCTCCCACACCTTGTTGTAGGTTGAGGTGATTCATTAGCCTGCACCTGGGCTTGCTCCACATAGTGGAGTCTGACTGCATCCTGCAAGTGCAGTGTTGGTTTTTGTTATTGGCATTGATGGTAAATTTAAATAGATTGCCTATTTTGAGCAACCTCCTCTTATATAATTGCCTATTTTGACCACTCGTGATAGGAAATTTCTCATTCATACTTTATATGATGATATGAATTGATTGTTTAAAGTGTATATGTAGTGTAGTGTATTATCTAGCTAACTCTAAAATTCTTATAAAACATTTTAGTGTTTTCCAACAATTAAAAGGCATGAGAAAGGCAGGACATGGTATAAGATAATAAAAGAGTGTACATTTAACACGCCAGTGATAGGCAGCAGTTGTCACGTGTAGATGGGGCAGTAAAAGCTACAGCCAAGTAAAGAAAGACCAGCAGGAGGCAGCAGAATGGGAACAGCGGGGTATATAACTGGGGAGCATGCTTTCTTTTCCTTTACACTATTCCCTGTCTTTGTCTAAATTTTTTTATTATCTCAGAAAACCTTTTTAAGTCCTAATATATTGTCCACATAAGAACTAATATATGATCCACGTAATGCAAGTCATACATATAAGAAAGTATCAGGTTAAATCAGTAAACAGCCCTATTACACTTGCATATATTTTAGCCTAGGTCAAGACCCCGCAGCATTTTCATGGGCTGTTATGTCTATAGTTAGACCCTTGGGTACAAAGAGTTCCAATGTTCATGTTTATGGGATTTGTGTGTATTGCTGCAAGTCTACACAATAAACTGCCAATGTCCACATGAAACTCTTTTCCTCTCTGGTTTGCATTTTCACGTCTGTTCCTATTTTGTGGTTTGCATTAATTCTTTTGTATGTCTCCGTCGTAGCATTTATTCTAATTTAAGTATCTACGACCACAAAAATGTTGGGATACAATTTGTGAACTGTCTTTTACCTTAATTCCTTGCTTTCCTGCACTTTCCTATAAGACATAAATATCACTTTTATCAGATTACGAATAAGGCTTTGATATCCCTTCCTAAACTGATTAATGCTAACATGTCTGCAAAATCCTCTTGCCTTGAGTTTTTACCAGCTTTGTTGCCAGGTAAAGGGTTATGAGAGGACAAGCCGCTGGTTAATGATGCTGAATTTTGATGTCCAACCCGAACCTCTTAAGGAAACGACCCCTTTGTAAGTGAAGTAACACAATTGCAATGCATACATGTTGCCCTGATCGTAAACAGTTACAAAACAGAACACAAAATGACCGCTCTAAAGTGTAAAGGAGGCTCCCCAAAACAGAGCACCTCTATAAGGTAAAGTGTTAGTGATTAATTTGGATTCACTGAGCCAAACCTCGAAAATGTCATATGTTTAATCCAGGTCACTGCACTGACCTTCTGTCCTCCAATGCTCCTCACAATAAAAGATTCACTAAAACCATGAAAAGTAAAAACTTAATGACCGATCTGCTGAGAATTATTTCCATTGTTGTTGCCTCATATGCTCATGCAAACCTTAAATTTGACTCAAAGGGAAAAACTCAATTTTATAGTTTACATGAAAGAACAGATTAATATGCTTTTTCCTTTCTAGCAATGTCCATTAAACGATTGTAGATGTAAAATGCTGGCAATGCCAAGCTCCTTCACACAAAGCTATGTCTTAATGAGCTCTCGTCTCAAGAAGGGAACAGAATAGCAGGGAAGGTGTATAACCTCCAATCAAATTCCATAGACTCAAAGGAAAAGATAGGTGCAAATGGCAAAGATTAAAGTTGTAGGGTGACAACAAAGGGAAATCATTTTAGTACAGATGCTTCATCTAGGCCATTCTAATTTATTATATGTAAACTTATTTTCCGGTGTATTGGTATAAACTAACCAAGGCACTTATTAACTTAATGTAGGGATATAAGAACTTTTTTTACTTATTTTCTTCGATCTCTTAGTTGTAGATGTTAAAATGTAGATACTGAAGATCTACCTGAAGATCTACCTTACTATATAACCAGTAAAAAAATGTATTTTCCATACACTTGTTATGAAGAGAATTTAATAAATGAACTTGAAAAAGCACACAGCGCATCTAAACCGCTAAAACTACTTCCTCTTAATTTGGGGCTTTCTCGCTGAAGAGGGAAAAAAAACTTAACATGTGTGAGCCTCATGTACAAAACTTCACTGTTCTGGTCCCAAACAAATGGCTAAATAGCGTTTAAATAAAAAATCTGACATACATCAATTTACTAATGGAATGCTGAAATACAAATAATACATACAGAGGTAAAGACTCTAACATAAATCAAAATATTCATAATCCATGCACCAGTTACATGTCAAAGTCTTAATGATAACTATAAATAGAAACTATGAGCAGATCATAGCAATCACAAACATGCAACCACATTGTGATAAGTATACACGACCATAGAGACAAATGCCCCAAAATCATGGGCAGGTGAAAGAATGGTGATTGTAAGTCAATCTATAAGTAAATTCATATAGACCTTTAGAGACCTACCAAAAAGTTTAGATTTGGGCACTCCATCATAAAAAGCTCTGTTGGTAAATGGGTTGCAGATAGATAAATTATGTGTGGAGTCAGCCAAGAGGACAATATTATGTCTGGATTATAGAGACTGCACCTAGTTCAATTGCGTGCACTTAAACGTTTTTATTTTTACAATTTAGTGTCATCAAGACAGTCATGATTGTAACATGTTCTAGGACTTATCAGACATCTAAGAGGTGCAAGAAGGAAGAAATTATATATAAACAGCCATGATTAGACTACTCTAATGAAACTAGAAAGGGGACAATAGTGTTGTGGGAGCAGATTGTTGACCCCTTCCTAACATTGTCGATGTATAGCACATGTCAGGTGCAAGGTGTATGCAGCAGACTCAGGAGCTGAGCGTGGATCATACCTGGCAGATGCTGACTGTGTAATACAGCGGTCATTTGCGTGTATAAGCATTGATCACAGCTAAACTTCAATCTCTGATGTTAGCTTCTGAAAGGCTTTGTCAATCACTGGATGCACTGTTTTGGGTGACAATCTGGGGCACACCTTTTTAGGTACCCAGTGTGCAATCAAATTACATAAAATAAATAAATATCCAGCGAATGAAAGAGACTTGCACTTCGGGCTCTTCATAAACATACCATTTATTAGAATAAGGGTAAAAACAGATTTTTGTGCACGTAAAACCTTTTAGATCAGTACCTCATGGTCATAAGGCAACGCGTTGTAGCTAACTTGTAGCCTTACTCATGATCTCACTTAGAGATCATGAGTAAGGCTAAAAGTTAGCCAAAATGCATCGCCTTATGACCATGAGGTACTGATCTAAAAGGTTTTACGTGCACAAAAAAGCTGTTTTTACCCTTATTCTAATAAATGGTATGTTTATGAAGAGCTCGAAGTGCAAGGTTCCTGGATATTTTTTGGATATTAGTTGAATACAGCAGCAGCAAGCCTGCTGAGGTCCATGCTGAGAAAGAGGAACACTGGAAAAGGATGCTAGGTGAGGAGACTTTTATTTTTATTTTGATGTAAAGCAACAGTGTGCTATGGTTAATGACAGATGCAGATGTAAGGAGCAAGCTCCCAAACTGTGCACTAGCTATATCTGGTAGATCCCAGGTATGTTATAGGCTGGGGTCACACACACAGATATCTGTGCAGATATTGTTCACAGATCTCTGGTTGCAGTGAAATCATGGACAGATTGCTCCATTTGTACACAGCCACAAAATGGAACAATGTGTCCATGATTTCACTACAACCAGAGATCTGTGAACAATATCTGCACAAATATCTGTGTGTGTGACCCCAGCCTTACATGCATCTAACTATAACAGCAGCAGCTGAGTCTTGCACTGATCTCTGCTTTTAACCAAATTTAAAGGGGTACTCTGGTAGAGATTTGTAGTGTCCCTGCACTCATACACTATAAAGATGAGATGCCTACTAAACTTCTATTACCTTTGGAACTTTTGTAATTAATTACAACAGGAGCTGCTCCCCACACCCTCACCCCTCCCATCTGGGACATTATGTCACACATCATTGTGCAGCTCCAAGAGGTATAATCCACATGGTTCGGGTGCTGTCACATTGTATTCTAGCACACGTTCAGTGGTCCCATCACAACTCATGCTCAAAACCCCGCAAAATGACTTTTGGATGTATGTGCTTGTGGAAGCATTAACTTTAATGGAGGAGACTGAATCAATATGTGCTCTGTCATGCAGCATTTTCGGGATTATATGTTTATTGCAGGTGGACACCCAAACTACTTTGTTCGATGGGACCACTGAACGGGTGCTAGAATGCAATGTGAAAGTGCCCTAAGTATTGTAAAGGAAAAAGAATAGAATATCAGAATTGCTATCAAAATATATCTACCCAAAATTGGTATTAATAAAAACTACGGCTGACACACAAAAAACAAGAAATCACACAGGTTATCAGTGGAAAAATAGAAGTTAGGCTACCTTCACATTTGCGTTCCCCTCCCCAGCGTTCTGCGGAGGGTATCCGCAATGTGACCGCAGCACCGCAAGCCCCTATCTTTATAATTTATTATATTGAATAACACAACTCATTTTACCATACTCTAATTCTGTGGTAAAAAATGACCCATGAACATAATTTTCCAGGTCAGCATCATTGCAGCAATAAAAATGTTTATAGTTTTGTTTTTCATTTTAGTGGTGAGAAAAGGCAGAAATTTGTGTAAAACAAAAAAAAGAACAAAAGAAAAAGAAATTGGTTTATATACTATTTTCTGAAACCAGTAAGGCTACCTTCACATTTGCGTTCTCCTCCGCAGCGTTCTGCGGAGGGGATCCGCAATGTGACCGCAGCACCGCAAGCCCCTATCTTTATAATGGGAGCGCACGGTGCTGTGTATGACTGTGCGCACCCATTCACTGCCATATGTGATCTGTGCACAGGCGGATGCCTGCGCACAAATCACCCAGTCTCGTCCGCACGACGAACGCGACATGTTGCATTTCTGGTGGAGACAAGATTGGGTGATTTGTGCACAGGCATCCGCCTGCGCACAGATCACATATGGCAGTGAATGTGTGCGCACAGTCATACACAGCACCGTGCGCTCCCATTATAAAGATAGGGGCTTGCGGTGCTGCGGTCACATTGCGGATCCCCTCCGCAGAACGCTGCGGAGGGGAACGCAAATGTGAAGGTAGCCTTACTGGTTTCAGAAAATAGTATATAAACCAATTTCTTTTTCTTTTGTTCTTTTTTTGTTTTACACAAATTTCTGCCTTTTCTCACCACTAAAATGAAAAACAAAACTATAAACATTTTTATTGCTGCAATGATGCTGACCTGGAAAATTATGTTCATGGGTCATTTTTTACCACAGAATTAGAGTATGGTAAAATGAGTTGTGTTATTCAAAGCTACAGCCTGCAGAAAAAAAGCGCTCAGCAAAAAAAAGTTTAGACTCTTGGAAGACAGGAAAGAAAAAAAGTGCAACAAAAAATGTAAATTTACTGTGGTGGGAGGATTAAGGGTACCGTTACACGTTGCAACATTGCATGCAATTTCACTGGCAATTTGCTGGTTGCAGTGAAATCATGGACACATTGTTCCATTTGTACACGGCAACAAAAAAGATGTGTACAAGAGTGTTGGCTGTGATGTTTCAATTTTAACATACAACAAAAACACTCCTATCTAATCACCATAAACCTACAAATGTCTGCAGCTATACAAAAGATAATCCCAGACTGGGGCCCAGTTGCTGTGGATGTTGGCGAGCTTGCTGTAGCCATTGGTGCACTTAATATAGCTAAAACAACTCATAGTCATTGAAATCACAAGTCACTGTAGTCTTGCCTTGCATGTGGCTTCAGTATGCTTCTTGAACAGTAGAATTACAAGTCCTAGACACACTCTCTTATAGATAGCTTCACTACACTTTTCCAGCAATAGAACTACAGATCCCAGCAATGCTGCTTTATAGATAACTGCATACACCTCTCCAACAGGAGAACTATAGTTCCAAGCAATGCTCTCTTATGGTACCTTTACACGCCGCTACTGGATGGTGGCAACAACCGGGTACATGAGAGAAATGTATCTTGCACCGCCAATTCAACCCGAGGTAGCGGCGTGTGAAGACGGTTGTAGCCACCCGGCAGTGGCGGCACCTGTTTTAGAGCACTGCCCTAAAACAGGTGGTTACCCAGCCAATGGTAGCGACCTGTATCGGCGTGTAAAGAAGGAACAGAAGGGTTGTTTCGACACCAGGCTATGTACCTGGTATGTAGCTGGGGCGTGACACAGGCTCCGGGTTATCGCGCCCCATCAGCGATCATTGGTGGAAGATGCTGCGTTCCGATTGGCTCTTCCTTCACAGGCCGCCATCTTGGTTGAGCTGTCACTTCAGCACTATAGATACGCGCCGTATGCACGATCATACATTAGTACAATTACGCGGACACACACTTGCGGAAGGCAAAAGTATCATTGCGCCATGGTCCTTATATACTGTGCACATTCTCTTAACATAATAAGGAATAATTCTGTACACAGCACACAAGTTTTGTTTACGTAACGGCCTGGCTTATTGTACTGCAGATGCCGTAGAAGTGCTTCTGGCGTGTCACTGCGCGCACTAATGTACGCATTGTCATACCACATGCAAATGAATAATTTAGTACACAGCGCACAAGGTGGCGTTACGCAACGCTCTATGGATCTTGTTCTGTAGGTGCTGCAGAAGTGTTTCGCCCGTGTCACTGCGCGTAGGGCGACTTTGAATGGTGCATGACCCCGACAGCGGCCGTAATGACGTCATGACGTTGGTTTCAGTTTCACTCTGCCTGCAAGGTGCCAGCCCCTCCTCTGCACACAGCATTGCAGTTATGGCGGCCGCACAGCGCGCAGCAACGTGCGGGATGGCAGAATTACTGGTCCTTATAGACCACTGTGACCGGTACGATTACTGGGGTAATCATCACCACCGGCATCCCATGCTGCACAATCGCGCCACCATTAGGCGGATCCAGCGGGCCCTGCTCAACCAACTGGGGGTGGAGAGGACCGCTAAAGCCGTCCAGAAGAAAATCGCCGACCTAAAGCAGAAATGCCCAGGCCGCATAGTCGACATCCGTGCCCGGATTGCCAGGCTGCGTGGTGAGTACTTGTGAGGGCCAAACACACATTTGCCCATGTATAAGCACAAAACAGCACACATATGTTGACAAACATATCATAAGGAGAGTGTGGGCTACGGCGGGACACGTGCAATGGGGTAGCATATAGTCTGCAGAATATTGAGGGAGTGCCTACACATCTGCCTTAAACTCATGTTTATGTTGCTCCAAAGATGAGTCCACAGTGTTAGATGCTCTCCACACAATAACCATACTACTGCCTCATACACACACTCCATGCATAACACATGAGCTCATCCCATCTACCCCGTTGGGCTCTTTTCTTATAGTGTCCCACATTGGGACCATGGGGAGTGTGGACTGGCTACCCCGTTGGGCTCTTTTCTTATAGTGTCCCACATTGGGACCAGGGGGAGTGTGGACTGGCTACTACGAGCTGAAAACAGCATTGTGTCTATTGTGGCAAATGTCTGTCACACATGTATGTTGTCAATAAAAAGTATGACTAAGATTTTTGTATGTTCCTTGATGTCACAACACACATGTATTTGTCACCAACATGTCCATTACGTAACTGTGTGACCCACATGACCACACCTCTTTGAAGTGCAACAACATGTTAGCGGACCACATGGTGCTCCTGCTCTGGGGCCATTGCCCACAATGTGTGGATAGTGTCCACTATATTGTGACCCTAAACATTCAGCCACGCTGAACCATAAATTTAGAACCTTAAATAAAGACACAATTGTGTGACACAAAATAATTTATTACCTCATAAAAGGAAATAAACATAAAGAAAATACATAGTGCCATTTTGCGCACAAAAAAAACCAAAAAACCAAAAAATGGACCAATGTGGCGGGGTCAATATGTCATAGTCCCGACGGCCAATTAAGTGCATTGGCTACTAGTGACCCACTTCCTCCTCATCCTCCTCTGTCTGCTCTGACAATGCCGGCTCACCCCCCCTCTCATGGCAGCCCTGACCTGCCTGAGAGCATCTGGCTCGAAGACGACGTGTTGGGGGGGGATTTGGGGTGCGTGTCGGGGCCAGTCTTCTCACTCGCTGTGGTGGTTCGGCGGCCGAAAGGGGCCAGATGTCGTTCCGCACTGGGGAGGGGATGTGGCATCCCCATTGCAGGGCCCCATCTTCGGCAGCATAAACGACACGGTCAAAGACTCGCTGAGCGATCTGACGTTGGAGGGGCTCCACCCTTGACAACCTGTCGCTCATGTGGAGGGCGTAGCTTGAGATGTTGGTCCGCTGTTCGTTCAAAAGGACCCGCCGGGCCCAGGTGCCCAGCTCGGTCTCCGGTGAGGCAGGTCGTCGTCTTCGCCGGATAACCGAGCTGGGCCCTGAGTCTGGACCCACATCACTCGCTCCATCCTCCTGCTCAGCCGCAGATGTACTCGGCTGAGCCTCATCAGCGACAGGATGCTCAGGAATGGAGCCGTCCTGCTCAGGGGCCTGTGAAAAAAAAGAAAAAAGAAAAACAGTTTTAATAAAAGCAACATCATTTCTGTAAATTGGCCATAGGCCTTCAAAATCCCTAACCACACGCAACACACCACCAACCCAAAAACAAAACACCAGAAAGATAGACGGTTAGTGACCCCAACACCTGCACATCTCCTGTACACTCACCTGTAGCATCCCACGTACTCTGCGTAAAACATACATATGTGGCATTCAGAGAGCCCTAAACCAAAAATCATATGTGACCACACCACCTTGATGCTGTCTGAAATCCCGGCCAGGGCCATGTGGCCCAGCTTGACGTTGTGAGCCCCAAACTAATAAAAATAGGAGCCCCTTACATCAAACATACACTACATGGGCCAAAGGCCACACACATGTGTGCCTTCACCATTTAGTACATGCTGCTATGTCCCTCCTCTAATACAAAACAAAGCCATTTTTTAGAATATTGCAAACTACCCCCAAAATAAACATAGGTCTGTGTCATTGCAGAATTGGAGAAGGGCTCTGTGGATAGATTGTAGATTAAACCAGCCAAGCCCCTGAGGAAACATAACACATCAAGAAAAGGCTTCCCAGGCCAGGACCGAAATATCACAATGGGGTTGTGGTGAAGCATGCAGACAAGCACACATGTGATGCAAGCATTGTGGGTCACCACCGTAACACAATTACCCACCTCCTGTGGCGCAGATGGTGCTTGGCCAGGGCCTACATGGGAAGCAGCAATGGGGCGGTTGGTCTGCGTTGCACGCGAGCTGCCGTGGCCAAGGGTGAAGGTGAGGAGCGGATAGTACCATAAGGTAGGCAATGGTACCTCCTCACCTCCAGCTCCTGACCGACGGCCCTGGTATTTTAGGTGAGCCCGCATGAACGCAGCCAGCATATTCTTGATCTTAAGTGCCAACATTGGCTGGTCCCACCTCCTGCCTGCCCTGGGGGCCAGCCTATTGGCCAGGGCGACAAGAGGCCTGTAGGCCTCGGCCCTCGCTGCCTGATTGCGATATTCAGGCGCCACAGACACTCGTGTCGTTGATACTCTGTGAGAAGCTGGGTTTCAAACTCAACGCTACCCCTCGGCATCTGTGTGGAGAAAAACACCAATTAAAACAGTCAGTACACGAGGCATACAAAAATAAACCCATGGTTGGGAAATTATTTACATACAGGCAGGCAAAGTTCTTGTTTTTCTCGCCATGAAGCTGTTTGCCAACATGTATGTTAGCATTTGTGCAAACCTTTCTCCATGTGCAACAGCTCAGATCGCCTACACATGTGTTGACAGATTAAGCTCCAGACATATGTTGACAACTACACATGTTAGAAACAAGGTTTACACCCACAAATAACCTCTTTAAACATACCTAAACATGGAGTGAGGGAACATGCTTCCAGGGGCACATCTGCACCTGGCCATGGTGTGCAACATATCATCTTTGGCCCGGCCACAATGTGAAAGGTTTACCATGTGTTAAAGGAGGCCTGGCTGTCTGATACAACAGCACATGCTACAGCTTATGTCCAAACACATCATCATCTTGGTCTGACTACACCCATGGACACCCTACTGTAGGCCATGAACCAACCATCCCTTGCACAAACAGGGGCACATTACAGGGATCAATGGAGATGGAAAGTACTGGGGCCAACCAGCCCTTAATATTTTGCCCTGCTAATTAAGCTCAATTTAAGATATACGTAAACATACTGGAACAATAGGCCCTACATGCCTATGGCCTACAGAGAATAAGCCATGCACATACCAAAAACACAAGACAGACCAGAAGCACAAAACACAATGTCCATACACACTTTGCCTAAGCGCCATGTGAGAGACGCATCTGCGTTATGTACAAACGCATGTCAAGGACCAAGCACGTGAGATAACTTACCGTCAGAGCAACAGAGCACGGATCACTGGACACCAGTAGCTCAATGCACATGGACGTCTGGACAAGGTGTGGTGGGCATTAGCAGAGCTTTATAGTCAGCTACACCAATCAGAGAACACCAATTATGCACATTATTAGCGTACACCTGTGAACAGGTCTAGCGGCAGCTAATTGGTGCAGATCGCTCGATCGTCATTGGTTGGCGCTCCTTGAAAAGCTGCACATCCCGGCAGACGTTACGCTTGCTGGCTAGAGCCATTAAGTGAGTATTCGTGGGCAGACATGGAAGTTGCGGCGTGGGGGGGCTGAGGCGCATGATTTGTTGGGCTAACGCCAAAGACTGGTGTAGCGGACTACCCAGGGTTTTTTATTTTTTGGGACTACATTAGCGTGGTGTGGCGACTATTAATTGGCATTTTGTACAGGGGGTCCCATATTCTCAGTGACACAATTGTGTTTTTGTTTCCATTCACCATACAGGAGAATGGCTGCTGGACTGTAGACAGGAATGTGGTACTCATGTGCACATCATCGATTACATCATACTGGTTGTGGTCAACGGACACTGGGACCAACATGGCTAGGATCAGACATGGCTTTGAGGTGTGACGCAGCAGAGATAGAACAGATGTGGATATCATCCGTGCAAACACATGTGTAACCAAGTTCCACCATGATAACTCATGTGTAATCTGGTTTGTCACATCTATGCTTACTCACCCTGGCCTGGCCTGGTACGTAGTGGATTACTGTCTGTGGTTGGGAAACTACATATGCTCTTCTGAATGGTTTCTGTGACATGTATATGCGAGATTAGTGGTGACACATGTCCCTTTGTAACTCACATAGGTCCAGATGTGCGACTTTCAGCCACTCAACAAAGTGTTAATGGATAGGAGGCCAGGATCATTGCGCATGTTCCATTTGGTTTTCGCCGACTAGTGGTTGTTGTCCTTGCATGCCTCCCAGGATGTGTTTTGTGGGCACAAAAAAGGGTTTTGTGGGCACACGAGGGATCACATCTGCTTGGCAATAGTGTATAATCCAAAAGAGGTGTGGTTTGCTTTACATGCTGACATGTCCCCATATTGTTGTATGTACTGATGTTATCTTTTGTAATGTACAGGTGCTGAGACCGAGGATGCAGAATATCCATGACCGAAATGTTATCGTGGCTCTTGCGGTGGTGGAAGAGCAAATGTGGCTTCAGGATCGGTATGACCGGTTGATGCGTCGCAGACAACGGCGGCTGTGGAGCCGGAATTGGCTTCGCCGGCGGGAGACCCGGGGCCACATGCAGCTGTTGCGTGAGCTGGAGCTTAACAATCCCGATGATTACCGAAACTACCTCCGTATGTCCGATGACTGTTTCACCTTCCTTTTGGAGCGTGTGGGGCCACTCATAGCACGTCAGGACACTATTATGCGACTATCGGTATCAGCTGCAGAGCGTTTGGCTATAACTTTGCGGTTCCTGGCTACAGGGCTGTCAATGACATCCCTCACATACTTGTCACGTGTCTCCCTGCCCCTGCTGAGCCGCCTGATCCCTGAGACGTGTGAGGCCATCTGGAGTGCTCTGCAGCCATCCTATATGAAGATGCCAGAAACAGCCGCAGAATGGATGGAAGTAGGCCGAGGCTTTGAAACCCGGTGGAACTTCCCCAACTGCGGTGGGGCCTTGGATGGTAAGCACGTGAGGATTACTAAACCCCCCTACTCGGGCTCTTTGTTTTACAATTACAAAGGGTATTTAGTATAATCCTCATGGCTCTAGTGGATGCGAACTATGAGTTCCTCTACGTGGACGTTGGAATGAACGGCCGCAACTCAGATGGGGGTGTGTTCGCACGCAGCTCCTTGGCACAACTACTAAGTAGCGGTGGCCTGAACTTACCCTCAAATGAGGAGACGACCCATCATCTCAACTTTGCGTTTGTGGCGGATGAAGCATTCCCACTTCAGGAGCACCTACTGCGGCCATATCCCCAGAGGGCCCTTACTTCTGAAAGACGCATTTTCAATTACCGGCTATCCCGGGCCCGCCGTGTGGTTGAAAATGCGTTTGGGATAATTGCGAATCGATTCCGGGTTTTTCATACGCCTATGCATATGAAACTGGAGTCTATTGACGCGGTAGTGATGGCCTGCTGTGTGCTGCATAACTTCCTGCGTCGTAGGAATAGAGCATTATACACGCCAGGAGGTTCTGTAGATAATGCAGACGCTGCAACAGGGGAGGTCCGTCCAGGGTCTTGGTGTAATGACAACCATGGTGTGGCGCCACTCCAGCCGCAGAGCCATGGTCGCACTCAGCAGGAGGCCAGGGACAGTAGAGATGCTTACTGCTCCTACTTCAATGGCTCTGGCGCAGTGAGCTGGCAGAACCAGCACATCTAGTGTGGGTGGTTCTGGATGATCCTTCAAAGGTTGCCATGGTGGTGACAGCAGGGTTGCTGCCCCATGGTTTTTTTTTTTTTTTCTTTCATTGTGTGCAGAGATTTTAGTTAGTTAGATTAGGTTTTATTTGTGTTATCTTGGTGCTGCACACGTTCTAATTTGTGTTCATTTTGGGATCCCAAATGTATGTGTTAACAATGTCACATGCTGTTTGAATGGCCATTGTCTTTCCTTTGTGTATGTTAATTTTTTCTTTTCCAAGGTCTGGATTGATGTATTCAAATACATTTTTTGTCCTTGGATGCAAAATACTCTGTGTGAGCCTGATTACTTGGGGATGGAGGGCAGTGTGATCAAGGTTTTGGTTGGGGCCAGTGCTGTCATAGCCACCTATGCCTGTGATGGACAGACAATATGTGTGGGTAGGCATGATGTTTGGGAAGGTTTTTGTCCAACAGTCTATGTGACAAATGTGTGTACATAACCCTTTTGTTTGGTGTAGGCAGAGGGTCACCTGCACACAGCACATTGATGCAGGACATAATATTGTCAGGTGGGTTTAAGTACACACATCATGGATATGTGGCATTGCGAGCTCCTCAAGGCCATTGACATCTGTTACCACATATGCGAGCGCCATTGGGGCTCTATTCACACATTGGTATCCAGACACACCACACATAGGACAATTCCTACACAAAACGCACATACTGTGTGTTGTAAGCCGCTACTGTGTGTCGCACAAGCGCCACTTAGCGCAATCGCCACACGCCGCTGTCAAAGCGCTTATTGTGCGTGACAAGGCAAACACTTCTACTACGCACACATAGCCCAGCACTGATATTTTAATACGCACGAAGTATGTGACTGTAAACTGCTCCAGCGTGACGCATAACCATCCCGTTAGCTGAATACGCCACACTCCGCTATGTCACAAGCGCTTATTCCGTGCCACAGTCTGATCACTACTACGTCACGTCTCCGCCATCCGCCCTTTGCGTCGTGCCCAATCAGAACTCTCTTGTGTTGGCCAATGGTTGTGGTTTGGGCGCGGCGTGATGGACTGTGGCACGCCTATATGTTTTACCTGCTGCCTTTGTTCCACCCAGATTACCCTGTGGTGGCGACGTGTGAAAATGGTAGGGTAAGCTACAGATGGCTACTTGTGGCACCCGGCGGTGTATCCGGGGATAGATGTAACCTACCATAGCGCACCTTGTTGCGGCGTGTAAAGGTGGTTCGATTACCGTTTGCAACCGTTTGTGCGTGCTCGTGCACGTGAAGTAGCCGGTTGTTGCCACCATCCAGTAGCGGCGTGTAAAGGGACCATTATAGCTAACTGCAGTACACTTCTCCACCAGTAGAACTACAGGTCCCAGCAGCACTACTCACTCCTCTTTGCAGATCTTTGTTCTCCCAGGGATGCAGACTGGGGTTTCAGGGTCCAGTTGTGTGGTGAGGATGGGAAACCTGAAGGAGAGGGGCAGCTCCTATCTGCAGTTTGTCCTGTAGCTGTAGAACTCAGTCTATCATCACACAGAGCAGCAGTGTCAGTTCTCAGCTTTTTATCACTGCTACAAGATGACTGAATCTTCCCACACACAAGTACAATCCATCCTATTCTCTGCTGCTGCTCCTCTCCTAGATTGCTGAGATGAGCAAAGCACCTTGGGAATTGTAGTTTCACTCAGAGCTGCAGCAGAGTCATTAATACCAGCAGAAGTGAATATCTGTGGCACTCTATACATGGTTTCCACAGCAGGTGCTGCAATTATTATGAAAATAAAGGAAATGACACAGCAGTAGAAAACATATATAACTGGTACACATTAAACATAAATTGTGTCACAATGGAATTATAAATAGCTAGAATTAGGTGAAACAAAGGCAATATAGAGCAGGATAGCATGTACTGTACACTGACTAGATCCCTAAAAAAAAAAAGATTTAATTATGAGAAAGTGTACCTAAGAATATCACAAGGTGGCACTGCTCAAGCAACACTATTTATATATAAATAATAAAGTACAAAGTTTCAAAAGGTATATGTGTATAAAACCTTGTGACAGTGACAATCAGTGGCGTAACTACCGCGGTCGCAGCTGAGACTGGGCCCGCCCCTCCCTGCGTGGGGGCTCGTGTTTCCAGCCACCTGTCGCGACCGCGGGTGTCTGAGGAGAGGTGGGAGGACAGGAAGGAAGTGAAGCCGCCTTTTCTGCAGCCGTGCCTGCCCCTCCACTCCTCCTGCTATCGGCGGCGTGCGGCTCGGCATAGGATGTGTAAGTGCAACGGCCGGCGGCAGCAGCAACAGCACCTCCCCCCCCCTCCACTCCTCAACTGTGCAGTAAGGCTGGAAAATTCCTGACTGCACCAACCCCCTCCCCCCCGCTCCTCAACTGTGCTGTGAGGCTGGAAAAATTCCTGACAGCACCCCGCCTCCGCTCCTTAATTGTGCTGTGAGGCTGGAAAAATTCCTGACAGTGAACCCCCCCCCCCGCCCCACTCCTCACCTGAGGGGCCCCGGTGTAAATGCTGCACCGGGGCCCGCATATGACTTGTTACGCCACTGCAGACAATTATAATATCAAAAGAGTACCCCTGCAATGTTTATAGAACAAAATACTGAACAATATATCACCTAAAAATGGCTAGCCACACTGTTAATGAAATTAAGGAGGCTCGGTTGTTCATGTATAGAGGTTACAAGGTGGAGGCACTGTTTCTCTGGGATCTGCAAGATGAAGTGGCCAGCACAATATCTGACTGAGGTAGCCTTTTTAAGCTGTCAGCCTGAGAAAGACTAAACATTTGTGCACTCCTATGTAATTATCCCTAATTTTGAAATAAGATGTTCGAGATACCCGGAAGTGACAGTTATGGGTTCACATGCATTAATAAACGATATGGTCCAAAGACGAAGAAAATAGTCTACCATTTACATTATGTGGGACAAAACAACTATGTCTAATCATAAAGAGAAATGCTGTCTACTAATGTGTTAAAATGTGCTGTTTGCTTTACAACCTCAAAATGAAATGGGCTGTAACATTCAACAGCTTCAAAAAGATCACTTTACATGCTTAGTGCTGGTCACTGACCCATGATCACTTTAATTTGCTTCTTTTACCTTACAGCAAATGAAAAGCTTTGAAATACAACTCTTAAACACAGCTGATGCCATGGGTATGTGGAATTACAAAATCTGCACTTCTAACCCAAATCTTAAGAGATTGTTCTGTACCCTTCCATTTCGTCTGTCACTATAAAATAAATTAGAGGGCAAGAACACACTGAGAAAGGGATCTACTACTTACTATTTTTCTGCTTTCTGACAAATCCAAGTTATGTATGAAAACAATTGACAATCAATAAGTAAGTGTTCCTGAACATTTTTAATGTGTGAAATTAGGTAAAAGTTCAAAGATAATTTTCACACTTGTATTATATTACTAAAATTCCAAACCACTCATTTAAAGTTAAACTTTTCAGAACTGCAAGTACACGAAAACAATACTGCCCAACTTTGGAAGAAAAGAGAAAGAGGAGAAAAATTAAGTGGCAAACATGGCGCGCCACTGTAAAATTTTTACAATGCCCCAAGCCAGACCCCCAAACCACACCCATTTACAATTTCTTTCCACCCTGGTCGTAGGAGATGTCAGAGGGGCAGTGGCATGTCATGTATGAGGAACATTCAGTGAACACCCAAGATTACAGGACTTAGACCCAAATCTGGGACTGTTCATTTGTATCCAGGACGGTTGGGGCTAGAGATGATCGGACTAATTCATAGGACTCTGATTCAGGTCAATGGTACCTGGCGGCTGGAAGGGAGGCCATGAATCTCTAACCTTCTGGCATCCCCGGTGCAACTCTTGAATCCAAATAAGATGTGACCAGAAAATATAGGTAGGATTTAAATGAGATAAAAGACGGCACTCACCGGATCTCTTCGACGTGCTCTTTATTCACAAAATGTGAGGGTACATAGTGCAGGGATAAGTCGGCAGGGTGGACAACGGCTCAGTTTCGCGTGTATAGCGCTTCTGCGAATCCAGTACTGGACCCGCAGAAGCGCTATACGCGCGAAAAGGAGCCGTTGTCCACCCTGCCTACCCCTCCCTGCACTATGTACCCTCACATTTTGTGAATAAAGAGCACGTCGAAGAGATCCGGTGAGTGCCGTCTTTTATCTAATTTAAATCATGCTTCTTGCTGACTGAGCAACACTGATCCCTGGAGCACTGTGTACCCGGCTGTGCTGTCTAAGCTTGTAGCGCTGGTGCCTCGCTCCCTTATGCAAAAAACTGAAAATATAGGTAGATTTACATCCTGATAGCAAGTACACATAACTGGCCCCTTTATTAAGGTGGCATGTGTACTTGTCTAAGGATAGATCAGAGTAATGAAGCAAACTAAGCAAAGTATTTTAAACAATGCATACACTTTGGAGGTAAACATCATATTAAAGTTTCAGGAATATGGAGATTTATTTTTTAAAATAAAAAAGGCAGATCTCAAAACACAGGTAATATTAATTTACAAACAGAAGCAACCTTTGAATTCAGGTTTAGTTGTAAAATCTGTAATGAATGGTTTAATAATACCTGTGCTTACTAGTAGAGATGAGCATGTGTTCGATTCAAATTGTTCGCCAATCTCAAATCGACCTGTTTTGGGCGGTGTTCGAGTCATTCCACGAATTAGAACAATTAGCATGAAATTCGGCAATTCGAGGTTATGTTCGATAATGCTTTGATCACCAAAAGCTTAACCCTAACCCTAACCATGTTAAAGAATGTGAATATCCAGTTTCTGTGTATAATGTGTGGGGGGGTTGTACCAGTGCTGCAGAAATAATAGTGCTCTCCATATTTTTTTCTCCAAACTGCAGATACAGTGGGGCGGTGTAGGCTGTCAGCCAATCACACACACACACAGCAAAGTGCATTTTTTGCACACAAGCAAGGTCAGGCATCATTGGCTGTGTAAGTGACATGTCCTAGCACTATAAGACCCAGCCATTTTCCCCATCGCCACCATTTGCTGTAGCTCTGTGTCAGACTGCACTGCTACTACTGCTGTGGGCAATATAGAGTGAAATCAAGCAATTGTGTTCTGATTCAGCTAGTGAGTGAATACAAAGGTAGATAGATAGGTTTAGGGAGTAGGGACTGGAGAGAGGGTGCGAATTTTAGGAGTATCAGCCCTTTTGAGGGCTGCTTCATAGGATTAGGGATTAGGGAGTAGGGACTAGTAGTCTAGCAGCCCTTTTTCAGGTGTACTTCATAGAAACAGGGACTAGTTTTAATTTAAGCCCCTTTTAGGGCTAGGTTAGAGCAGTCCCTTAGTTTTTGCCAGGCAGGCATGTGCCAGTGCTGTGCAAGTGTTTTTCACAGCATCTGGCCACATCTAGCTCTGTGAATCCTTTAGGGCAGGTAGTGTAGCACTGCTGTGAAGAAAGCTACACCACTTGTCTTAAGTATGCATTTTTTGGCTGCACCTAGTCCAGGCAATTTGTTCGGGCTAGTACTGTAGCAGTGTCACTAACACAGTGGTGTAGCCACTAGTGAAAGAAGCTACACCGCCTGTGTAGTTGGTACTAATTTTTGCCTGCACCTTGCCCAGGTCTCACTTCGGGTCAAGTATCAGTGCCACAAAAAGAAGTAGTGTAGGCCACTTCTAATACAAACAACTAGACCGCCTGTGGAGTTAATTACTTCTAATATTTACCTGCACCCTGCCCAGGTCTCAATTCGGGTCAAGTAGCAGTGCCACAAAGAGAAGTAGTGTAGGCCACTTCTAATACAAACAACTACACCGCCTGTGTAGTTAATTACTTCTAATATTTACCTGCACCCTGCCCAGGTCTCAATTCGGATCAAGTAGCAGTGCCACAAAGAGAAGTAGTGTAGGCCACTTCTAATACAAACAACTACACCGCCTGTGTGGTTCCTACTAATTTCACAGGCCTGCGATGAAAAAAATACAAGAGAAGTTTTCACTGATTTTTATGTAATTTGGCGTGCTGATTACGAAAATGACCTCCATTTTTTTCCATCACGTAAGGATTTTTTGTAAAACCAAGATAGATATTTTTGCTAAAATCCTATTTAAAAAGAAATTCTGTCGAACAATTGTACATGTAATATCTGGCAACAGTGGTTTTCATTCATTTCAATTCATGTATACATATACAGAGGCCCCCCCTGCTGGCACACCGCCCCCCCATCGGTATACAGAGGCCCCCCTGCTGGCACATGGCCCACCCATCGGTGTACAGAAGCCCCCTGCTGGCACACGGCCCCCCCCTTCGGTATACAGAGGCCCCCTGCCTCCGCATTGATCTCACCCTCCAATGTCCGCAGGCACGCGGGGTCCTCCGTCCACTCTCCTCGCTGTATGCCGGCGGGTTCTACATGTGACCGCCTGGCGCAGTGATGACGTCATCCCTGCTGCGCCGCTCTCAGCAAACCCGGCATACAGCGAGGAGAGTGGACCCAGGGTGCCTGCGGACATCGGTGGGTGAGATCAATGCGGAGGCAGAGGACCTCTGTATACCAAAGGGGGGGCTGTGTGCCAGCAGGGGGCCTCTGTATACCGACGGGGGGGCAGTGTGCCAGCAAGGGGGGCCTATGTATATTTATACATAAATTTAAATGGATAAAAACCACTGTTGCCAGATATTACATGTACAATTGTTCGAAAGAATTCCTTTTTAAATAGGATTTTAGCAAAAATATCGATCTTGGTTTTTCAAAAAATCCTTACGTGATGGAAGAAAATGGAAGTCATTTTCGTAATCAGCAAAATTAGCAGTGCCACAAAAAGGAGTAGTGTAGGCCACTTCTAATACAAACAACTACACCGCCTGTGCGGTTCCTACTAATTTTTAACTGCACCTTGCCCAGGTCTCACTTCGGGTCAAGTAGCAGTGCCACATAAAGAAGTAATGTAGGCCACTTCTAATACAAACAACTACACCGCCTGTGTAGTTAGTTACTTCTAATTTTTAACTGCACCTTGCCCAGGTCTTACTTTGGGTCAAGTAGCAGTGTTGGTTGAGTCACCTCTGCTTGATTTACATCCAGCTTTTTGTTATTCAACAACTGTACAGTTGCCAATTTTGTCACATACATAATAAATGAGTGGCAACAGGCCTGCTGCTGGTGGGAATGGGAGTAGGCATGGTGGAAAGGGAAAAAAAGTTTGTGTCCGTGGGGTAGATGCTAAATCTACATTAACATCAGCTGAAGAAACACAATCTTCTAGGCAAAGTAAGATGTCAAATTCTTTACGTGGCCAATCGGATATGATCCCTTTCTTACAGACACGAGCATTGGTACCACTTGTAAATGAGGCACAGAAACAGCAGGTGCTTGAATGGATCGCAACTGCTCCATCAAGTGGTCTCTCCTCCACTTCAACTACTACATCACAAACCCTCCAGTCATCTGAGGTGTCAGCCCAATCGCACTTGATTCCTCCAAGCTCCCAAGTCTCCAGCAGCCCTACTGAGCCTTGGGTAACACACATGTTTGAGTCTGCAGAGCTGTTCTGTCACACAATAGCCTGAGAATCAGAAGTCTGCTCCAAAGCTGCAGTGAGTCCAAACGAGTTTATGATCTGCCCTGATGCTCAGAAGCTTTGTGAGTCCGATCCAGGCCCAGATGAAGGTTCTGACCTTCATGTAGACCCTCATTCCCTAACAGTAACTACTCTTACTGGACACAAGGAGGATGATGCTGATGAGACTCAGATACCAGATTGGATTGACAAATCAAGTTTTCAGTCAATGCAGGAAGAGGTCGTCTCTGAGGAGGACAAGGGGTGTGAGAACACAGAGGATGACGGCCTTCTTTGACATTGCCAAGGATCTCCCAACTCATGTCATCTGCAAGATTTGTCACCAATCTCTGAGTAGAGGCCAAAAACTCAATAGCTTGAGTACTTCATGTATGAACCGCCACATGGACCTGAAGCACAAGTCGCAGTGGGAAGCTCACCGTGCTAGAATGCGGGCTAGCGGGGCGGGCCTACCACCATCTGGCTCATCAAGTGCATCCATGTGCTCTTCATCGTCTGTTACAGTGGGGACAGCTGTCACACATGCTTTTGGACATACACCTTCCACCTCTTTACCCGCAACAGGCAGTGTGATTGGCAGGTCGTCACTTGGTTTTCAAATGGACAATGCTGCTGGTGTTGAGCTCTCTCAGACATCGAGAGCACCACCTTTGGATGAAGGCAACATTACATCTTTGCCTGCACCATCTTCTCAGACCTGCAGTTTGCTGGGAACACCATACTCAACCCCATCTCAACACAGCAGCCAGCCCTCCGACCCTCAGATGTGGACAAATAAAAGGCCATTTCCTCCTAGCCATGAGAAAGCTAAGCACTTGAATTTCACCATCTGCAAGCTGTTGGCTTCAGAAATGCTGCCTTTCCGCCTGGTGGACACAGAGGATTTTCGAGACCTTATGTCCGTCGCAGTGCCCCAGTACCAGATGCCCAGTCGCCACTACGTCTCCAAGAAAGGTGTGCCTGCGCTACACCAGCATGTCGCAGACAACATCACTGCTTCCTTGAGAAACTCTGTGTGTGACAGGTTGCATTTCACCACAGACACTTGGACCAGTAAGCATGAACAGGGGCGTTACATGTCGCTGGCTGGGCACTGGGTAACTATGGTGAGAGCTGGAGAAGGATCTGCTGTCCAAGTCTTGCCGTCCTCACGAGTTGTGCATCAATCCTCTGTAGGTAGGAGTTCCTCCACTGCTTCTGCCTCCTCAACCTAGTCTCGGTCCTTCACCGCCGCCCAAAGCTTGTCTGGTAATGCCACCCGCGTTGTAACTGCAGAAAAGGAATCCGGCACACCTCCCAACTATGCTGGCAGCAGGGCTCAACGCCATCAGGCAGTCTTTACCCTCAAATGCCTGGGAAACGAAAGTCACACAGGTGAGGAGTTGTGGTCAGCTCTGGCAACCTAGTTTCAGCAATGGTGCAGCCAGGGAAGGCCTTGTGTGACAATGCTGCAAACCTGGTTGTGGCCCTTCGCCGGGGCAATATCACGCATGTGCCTTGTATGGCTCACATGTTGAATCTGGTTGTCCAGAAATTTTTGACCCACTATCCCAGCCTAGATGGGCTTCTGCAGAGGGCACGGTCACTGGGTGCTCACTTCTGGCGTTCAGATCCCGCAGCTCAATGACTTGCTTCGCTCCAGAAGTCTTTTGGGCTCTCCGAACGCGACATGGTGTCAGCCAACAATTTGAATGGAAAATCGTCTTAAATTGTTAGCAGACACAATGTCGCGTTTGGAGAGCCCCTGTGTGCCTAAACATTGGAGCTCCCTGTTAGCTGACACTATGTCGCGTTTGGAGAGCCCATATGTGCCAAAACATTGGAGTTTCCCCAAAAGTGACCACATTTTGGAAACTAGACCCCACAAGGAACTTATCTAGATGGGTAGTGAGCACTTTGAACTCCCAGTTGCTTCACAAATTAATCTGTGAAAATGAAAAAGTCATTTTTTTCACAAAAATTTTCTTTTAGCCTTAATTTTTTCATTTTCACATGGGCAACAGGATAAAATGCATCTTTAAATTTTTTGGCCAATTTCTCTTGAGTACATCAATAGCTCATATTAGGTCATAAACCACTGTTTGGGCGCATGGTAGGACTCAGAAGGGAAAGAGCGCAATTTGACTTATTGAATCCAAAATTGCGCTCCTTTCCTTCTGAGCCCTGCCATGCGCCCAAACAGTGGTTTATGACCACATATGAGCTATCGGTGTACTCAGGAGAAATTGCCCAACAAATTTTAGGATCCATTTTATCCTGTTGCCCATGTGAAAATGAAAGAATTGAGGCTAAAAGAACATTTTTGCTGGAAAAATTTAAATGTCCATTTTTTCCTTCCACCTTGCTTTAGTTCCTGTGAAGCACCTGAAGGGTTAATAATCTTCTTGAATGTAGTTTTGAGTAGCTTCAGGGATGCAGTTTTTGGAATGGTGTCATTTTGGGTGTTTTCTGTCATGTACGCCCCTCAAATGGACTTTAAATGTGATGTGGTCACTAAAAAAATGATTTTGTAAATTTTGCTGGAAAAATGAGAAATTGCTGATGAACTTTGAACCGTTACAACTTCCTACCCCCCAATTTTTTTTTTCCAAAATTGTGCTGATGTGGAGTAGACATGTGGGAAATGTTATTTATTAACTATTTTGTGTCACATACTCTCTGGTTTAACAGAATAAAGATTCAAAGCTTGAAAATTGCAAAATTTTCAAACTTTTTGTCAAATTTTTTATTTTTTCACAAATAAACGCAAAAATTATTGACCTTAATTTACTACTATCATGAAGCCCAATATGTCATGAAAAAACATTCTCAGAATCGCTAGGATCTGTTGAAGCGTTCCAGAGTTATTACCTCATAAAGGGACACTGGTCAGAATTGCAAAAAATGGCAAGGTCTTTAGGGTCAAAATAGGATGGGTCATGAAGGGGTTAAACTAAACCTGTCACCTGTTTTCTGGCTTCTAAACCCTGCTCACCACCTTAAACATAATGTACTTGGGGTTTCTGTAACCCTTTATATCCCAGACGTGCCACTGCATACCTCATAAACTGACTTTTAATCTGTCTTGCACAGTGGCTGATGTCTTGCGAGATCAAAGACTCGCGCCTGCGCAGTGGAATACACAGGAGGGGCGGGCTTTTTTATGCAGTGGGGTGGTGTTGGCATGCAGTGGGATTGGTTTTCGATGCAACAAGGCGGTGATAACGGCAGTGGGCTGCACCTTATTTGACCCTTAAAAAGTAATTTGCATACAGATTGTTATTTTATGAAGTATGCAGGGGCACATCTGGGATCATAAAGGGGTTACAGGAACCCCAATTACATCATGTTTAAAATGGTACGATTTAGAACCCCCAAAACAGGTGACAGGTTCCCTTCAAGGGCATAAAAATTCAAAGTATGAAAAGGACATTTTCAAAATTTTCAAAAATGTTTAATTTTTATTAACAAATAATTGCAAAAATGATTACCCTAAATTTACCACTAGCATGAAGTTTCAATATGTCACAAAAAACAATTTTAGAATCACTGGGACCTGATGAAGTGCTCCAGAGTTTTAACATTATAAAGTGACACTGGTCAAAATTGGAAAAAATGGATGGATCATTAAGGTGAACACCATGCTCTAGGGTAAAGAGGCTAAAGACCCTTCCAACACCCCTGCACTGCATGAACATTTTAATTTGGTCATGGTGCTCTGAGACATTTTTGAAGTATCCATCATGTTCTTGGTTTACTTGGACACCATAATCAAGTACTTGAATTACCCTCAAGTGAGGTTGGAGCCACCTACTATATCTACAAGAATGCTGTGAAACACTGCTGTGCCTATTAGTGATGAGCGAGCATGCTCGCCACTACTCGGTACTCGCACGAGTATCACTGTATTCGGGCTACTCGGCGAGCACCGAGTAATCTCGCGATACTCGTGCTGTGCTCGTGGTCGTCATCTCTGCATGTTGGCGCTCTTTTGAGAGCCAGCCCACGTGCAGGGATTGGCTGGCAGACCACTGCAATGCCACAGCCCTGTTAGTTGTGGCATAGCAGTGATTGGCCGCCCTGCACAGCGTGACCGAGCCTTTATAACTCCCGGCGCGCTGTGCTCGGCACACAGCCATCCAGACAGTCAGTGTAGGGAGAGTGTCTGCTGCTGCTTAGGGACAGATTTGCGGCCCTTACAGGTAGATCCGGAGCAGGGCTGCAAACTGCTGCTGACCACAACAGTCCTTCTCAGGACTAATCTAGGAGGATGTAGGCAGGGTGATCCAGATCGGAGTCCAAGCTTTCCAGTGACCAGAACAATCCTTCTCAGGACTAATCTAGGAGGATATAGGCAGGGTGATACAGATCGGAATCCAAGCTTTTCTGTGACCATTAGAGTCACCACACTCTTGAACTTACTACCTTAATACAGGTTAGGGACTAAAATCCTCTCCTGAAACCATTATAGTCACCAGACAGGTGTACGTACTACCTTAATACAGGTTAGGGAGTAAAATCCTCTCCTGACACCATTACAGTCACCAGACTGGTGTACGTACTACCTTAATACAGGTTAGGGACTAAAATCCTCTCCTGACACCAATACAGTCACCAGACTGGTGTACGTACTACCTTAATACAGGTTAGATACAAAAGGATGGAAGCGTGGTGTATGTTTGGGTGCTGAGGTAAGGAAGATCTCTGATGCTGGCTTCTTTTCAGGTTAGGGACTAAAATCCTCTCCTGACACCATTACAGTCACCAGACTGGTGTACGTCATACCTTGATACAGGTTAGGGACTAAAATCCTCTCCTGAAATCATTACAGTCACCAGACTGGTGTACGTCATACCTTGATACAGGTTAGGGAACTAAAATCCTAATCTCTTGTGATCTCAACAGTCACCAGACTGGTGTACGTCATACCTTGATACAGGTTAGGGACTAAAATCCTCTCCTGAAACCATTACAGTCACCAGACTGGTGTACGTCATACCTTGATACAGGTTAGGGACTAAAATCCTCTCCTGAAACCATTTCAGTCACCAGACTGGTGTACGTCATACCTTGATACAGGTTAGGGACTAAAATCCTCTCCTGAAACCATTACAGTCACCAGACTGGTGTACGTCATACCTTGATACAGGTTAGGGAACTAAAATTCTAATCTCTTGTGATCTCAACAGTCACCAGACTGGTGTACGTCATACCTTGATACAGGTTAGGGACTAAAATCCTCTCCTGAAACCATTACAGTCACCAGACTGGTGTACGTCATACCTTGATACAGGTTAGGGACTAAAATCCTCTCCTGAAACCATTACAGTCACCAGACTGGTGTACGTGATACCTTGATATAGGTTAGGGAACTAAAATCCTAATCTTTTGTGATCTCAACAGTCACCAGAACGGTGTACGTCATACCTTGATACAGGTTAGTGACTAAAATCCTCTCCTGAAACCATTACAGTCACCAGACTGGTGTACGTCATACCTTGATACAGGTTGGGGAACTAAAATCCTAATCTCTTGTGATCTCAACAGTCACCAGACTGGTGTACGTCATACCTTGATACAGGTTAGGGAACTAAAATCCTAATCTCTTGTGATATCAACAGTCACCAGACTGGTGTACGTCATACCTTGATACAGGTTAGGGACTAAAATCCTAATCTCTTGTGATCTCAACAGTCACCAGACTGGTGTACGTCATACCTTGATACAGGTTAGGGACTAAAATCCTCTCCTGAAACCATTACAGTAACCAGACTGGTGTACATCATACCTTGATACAGGTTAGGGACTAAAATCCTCTCCTGAAACCATTACAGTCACCAGACTGGTGTACGTGATACCTTGATATAGGTTAGGGAACTAAAATCCTAATCTTTTGTGATCTCAACAGTCACCAGAACGGTGTACGTCATACCTTGATACAAGTTAGTGACTAAAATCCTCTCCTGAAACCATTACAGTCACCAGACTGGTGTACGTCATACCTTGATACAGGTTGGGGAACTAAAATCCTAATCTCTTGTGATCTCAACAGTCACCAGACTGGTGTACGTCATACCTTGATACAGGTTAGGGAACTAAAATCCTAATCTCTTGTGATATCAACAGTCACCAGACTGGTGTACGTCATACCTTGATACAGGTTAGGGACTAAAATCCTAATCTCTTGTGATCTCAACAGTCACCAGACTGGTGTACGTCATACCTTGATACAGGTTAGGGACTAAAATCCTCTCCTGAAACCATTACAGTCACCAGACTGGTGTACGTCATACCTTGATACAGGTTAGGGAACTAAAATCCTAATCTCTTGTGATCTCAACAGTCACCAGACTGGTGTACGTCATACCTTGATACAGGTTAGGGACTAAAATCCTCTCCTGAAACCATTACAGTCACCAGACTGGTGTACGTCATACCTTGATACAGGTTAGGGACTAAAATCCTCTCCTGAAACCATTACAGTCACCAGACTGGTGTACGTCATACCTTGATACAGGTTAGAGAACTAAAATCCTAATCTCTTGTGATCTCAACAGTCACCAGACTGGTGTACGTCATACCTTGATACAGGTTAGGGACTAAAATCCTCTCCTGAAACCATTACAGTCACCAGACTGGTGTACGTCATACCTTGATACAGGTTAGGGAACTAAAATCCTAATCTCTTGTGATCTCAACAGTCACCAGACTGGTGTACGTCATACCTTGATACAGGTTAGGGACTAAAATCCTCTCCTGAAACCATTACAGTCACCAGACTGGTGTACGTCATACCTTGATACAGGTTAGGGAACTAAAATTCTAATCTCTTGTGATCTCAACAGTCACCAGACTGGTGTACGTCATACCTTGATACAGGTTAAGGAACTAAAATCCTAATCTCTTGTGATCTCAACAGTCACCAGACTGGTGTACGTCATACCTTGATACAGGTTAGGGACTAAAATCCTCTCCTGAAACCATTACAGTCACCAGACTGGTGTACGTCATACCTTGATACAGGTTAGGGAACTAAAATCTTAATCTCTTGTGATCTCAACAGTCACCAGACTGGTGTATGTCATAGCTTGATACAGGTTAGGGAACTAAAATCCTAATCTCTTGTGATCTCAACAGTCACTAGACAGTTGTCGCTCTATACAGGCAAAATGCGCAAAGGCGTTGGCAAGGGCGCTGGCAAGGAACAAGGAAGTGGACGTGATGGTGGTGCAGGCAGAGGCCGAGGTCGTGTGCAAGCACTAATTTCGCAACAACAAAGGGCCACATCTCCTCGCTTGCACGTCCTGTCCCAAATTCTTGGGGCCCGCACCAGTACACCACTGTTGAAACAAGACCAGTGTCAACACGTTGTTACTTGGATAGCGGATAATGCTTCAAGTCAGATGGGCACCTCCACAAACACCCTATCTTCCACACGGTCAACTGTCAGTAGCCGTGATACTGCACCGCACATTTCCCAACCTGATCATCCTTCCTACCACCTGGCCAAGTACACGTCCACGGACATTACTGATCCCACACTAGGACACTCGGAAGAGCTGTTCACGTATCCATTCGCAGAATCTGGCCTGTCGCCACCTCCTCTTGAAGTGGGTGATGAGGAGATGGTATGTACAGATGCCCAAATATTTGAGCAGCCACGTTCTCACGAACGGAACGTTGTCAAAGTGTCTCAACAAGGGGTGGACGATGATGAGACACAATTGCCAGGAAGTCAGGAGGAGGATCAGGGTGCGGAAGAGGAAGACGACGTGGTGGATGATCCAGTAGCTGACCCAACATGGCAGGAGGATATGCAGAGCGAGGACAGCAGTGCACAGGGGGAGGGAGGCGTAGCATCCCAACAGGCAGTACGAAGCAGGGTTGCGTCCGCAGGCAGAAGGCAGGCAACCGTTCCCCGGAACAACAACACGACTCAAGGTGCCTGTGCAAATGTTCGGTCTTCCCGAGTCTGGGAGTTTTTTAAGTTGGCTCCAGAAGACTCTAAAAAGGCCATTTGCACACCTGCCATGCCAGTATCAGCAGGGGTACGAAAACTAGCAGCCTGACCACCACGAGCATGATCAGGCACATGTCAGCCAAGCACCCGACTTTGTGGGAAGTACAACAGAGTCGAGGTGCGGTGCTTGCTGATGTCACTGCTACGTCTTCGCCTGTTGTGCGCGCGAGCCACTCCCCTGTCCATGCTGGCTGCGAACAAGCCTCCGGCCCTGCACCTGAAGTTGCCCACGCACAAATTACACCACCATCAAGCACGTCCTTGTCCCAGCGCAGCGTTCAATTATCCATTCACCAAACATTTGAACGCAGGCGCAAATACGCTGCCAACGCCCCACATGCCACAGTCCTGAATGATCACATTTCGCGACTCATAGCGCTAGAAATGTTCCCTTTCCGGCTGGTGGAGACGGACGCATTCCGCGACCTGATGGCGGCTGCTGTCCCACGTTACTCGGTCCCCAGCCGCCACTATTTCTCCAGATGTGCCGTCCCCGCATTGCATAACCACGTGTCCAACAGCATCACACGTGCCCTGAACAATGCTGTTTCAGCCAAAGTCTACCTAACCACAGACACGTGGACAAGTGCTTTTGGGCAAGGCCGCTACATCTCCTTGACGGCACACTGGATTAATATTGTGGAGGCTGGGACCCAGTCTGAGCGAGGGACGGAACATGTCCTTCCCACACCAAGGATAGCAGGCCCTACCTCTGTCAGGGTTTCACCGACACTCTACAGCTCCGGAATGTCATGCTCCTCAGCCTCCTCCTCCTGCGCATCCTCATCCACTGTACCCTCCACACCAGTCCCAAGCTGGAAGCACTGCAGCACTGCCTCTGCAAAGCGGCAACAGGCTGTGCTGAAGCTAGTCTGCATAGGTGACAAACCCCACAATGCAGAAGAGGTGTGGACAGCTCTGAAACAGCAGGGAGATCACTGGCTCACACCTCTGAACCTAAAGCCAGGAAAGGTCATGTGTGACAATGCCCGGAACCTGGTGGCAGCTTTGAGGCAAGGGCAGCTAACGCATGTTCCATGCGTGGCCCATGTGCTCAACCTGGTGGTTCAGAGGATTGTGAAGTCATACCCAGAGGTGTCTGACCTGCTGGTAAAAGTTCGGCGTCTGTCTGCACATTTTCGCAAGTCACCTGCTGCTTCAGCCGGCCTTGCCGGCTTTCAGCGCCGTTTGCGTCTTCCGGCCCACAGACTGATGTGTGATGTCCCCACGCGTTGGAATTCAACTCTGCACATGTTGGTCAGGATATGTGAGCAGAAGAGGGCAGTTGTGGACTACCTGCATCACCTAAGCCGTCGGGAAATGGGTCAAACTCCACACATAACACCTGAGGAGTGGAGATGGATGTCGGACCTATGCACCGTTCTCCAAAACTTTGAGGACTCCACCAAGATGGTGAGCGGCGATGACGCCATTATTAGCGTCACCATACCACTACTCTGCCTTCTAAAACGGTCTCTGCTGAAAATCAAAGAGGATGCATTGCAGGCCGAGCGCGATGACTTGGAGCAAGAAACCGTAGTGGGTGTGGGTGAAAACACACAGCCCAGCCTCATCTCATCACAACGTGTAGTGGAGGACTATGACGAGGAGGAGGAGGATGAAGACATGGAGCAACTCTCTGGCCAAATTGAGGATATGACATGCACACCAGTCATACATTCGATTCAGTGTGGCTGGCCAGAGGACAGGGGAGATGAGGTGGAGGAGGAGGAGGACAGCATGTTCAGTCATCGTGTTGGTCTGGATACTGAAGTGATGGCTGTTAAGAGTCTGGCGCACATGGCTGACTTTATGGTAAGCTGCCTGTCTCGTGACCCTCGCGTTCAGAACATCTTGGCCGACAATCAGTACTGGTTGGCAACACTGTTAGACCCACGCTACAAGGAGAACTTTATGTCTCTCATTCCTGAGGCGGAGAGGTCAGCCAAAATGCAGCAGTTCCACAGGGCCATAGTCACGGAAGTAGTGAAATCATTCCCCTCATAAAAAGCTAGCGGCATAGGTCAGGATTCAGTGGACAACCAAGGCGTACGGCCGAGAGAGGCACAAGTCCAATCCGCCAGAGGTAGGGGAACTGTTTTTACGATGTGGGACAGTTTTCTCAGCCCCTCACGTACCACAGCCCCTGAGGTGCGGGGTAGTGCCACCAGAAATGCTAAGTTTGGGCAGATGCTGAAGGAGTACCTTGCAGATCGAACAACTGTACTGCGAGATTCCTCTGTGCCTTTCAATTATTGGGTCTCCAAGCTGGACATGTGGCATGAATTGGCTCTCTACGCCTTGGAAGTCCTGGCCTGCCCTGCCGCTAGCGTTTTATCAGAGCGTGTTTTCAGTGCTGCAGGTGGACTCATCACTGATAAACGCACCCACCTGTGTACTGAAAATGCTGACAGGCTGACTCTGATCAAGATGAACAAGGGTTGGATTGGGCCAGACTTCATCACACCACCAGCAAATGACAACTGAATTAAAATTTTGTTATGTGAATTTGCCATGTACCTCCACTCACCCATGGGTACACACTTCAGGACTTTGGCTAATCGCTGGACTGCTCCTCCTTCTCCTCATGTGACACCATGATGACCGTTACAATAGTTAGTCTGTTGTTTGAGGTATACCCGCAGTGGTAAATTTTTTCGCCCATTCTTTTAGAATGGGCATTACAACGACAGGAGACCCGCTCCTTTTGAATGGGAAAGATGTTTTGAGGCCCTCTTGCACATCTCTATCCAGGGACAATGTGGAGCCTCCCAATTTTTGGCTGCCCTGCCAAAGGGCAATACTACAATACACCCACTTGAGGGTTACAGGCCCTACTACATGTCTGTATGCATGGGTCATTGTTGAACCTCCCAATTTTTGGCTGCCCTGCCCAAAGGGCTAGACTACAATACACCCACTTGAGGGTTACAGGCCCTACTACATGTCTGTATGCATGGGTCATTGTTGAACCTCCCAATTTTTGGCTGCCCTGCCCAAAGGCCTATACTACAATACACCCACTTGAGGGTTACAGGCCCTACTACGTGTCTGTATGCATGGGTCATTGTTGAACCTCCCAATTTTTGGCTGCCCTTGCCAAAGGGCTATACTACAATACACCCACTTGAGGGTTACAGGCCCTCCTGCACGTCTCTATCCAGGGACAATGAGGAGCCTCCCAATTTTTGGCTGCCCTGGCCAAAGGCCTATACTACAATACACCCACTTGAGGGTTACAGGCCCTACTACATGTCTGTATGCATGGGTCATTGTTGAACCTCCCAATTTTTGGCTGCCCTGGCCAAAGGGCTATACTACAATACACCCAGTTCTTCTTTACAGGCCCTCCTGCACGTCTCTATCCAGGGACAATGTGGAGCCTCCCAATTTTTGGCTGCCCTGGCCAAAGGGCTATACTAAAATACACCCACTTGAGGGTTACCGGCCCTACTACATGTCTGTATGCATGGGTCATTGTTGAACCTCCCAATTTTTGGCTGCCCTGGCCAAAGTCCTATACTACAATACACCCACTTGAGGGTTACAGGCCCTACTACATGTCTGTATGCATGGGTCATTGTTGAACCTCCCAATTTTCGGCTGCCCTGCCCAAAGGGCTAGACTACAATACACCCACTTGAGGGTTACAGGCCCTACTACATGTCTGTATGCATGGGTCATTGTTGAACCTCCCAATTTTTGGCTGCCCTGACCAAAGGGCTATACTACAATACACCCACTTGAGGGTTACAGGCCCTACTACATGTCTGTATGCATGGGTCATTGTTGAACCTCCCAATTTTTGGCTGCCTTTGCCAAAGGGCTATACTACAATACACCCACTTGAGGGTTACAGGCCCTCCTGCATGTCTCTATCCAGGGACAATGAGGAGCCTCCCAATTTTTGGCTGCCTGGCCAAAGGCCTATACTACAATACACCCACTTGAGGGTTACAGGCCCTACTACATGTCTGTATGCATGGGTCATTGTTGAACCTCCCAATTTTTGGCTGCCCTGCCCAAAGGCCTATACTACAATACACCCACTTGAGGGTTACAGGCCCTACTACATGTCTGTATGCATGGGTCATTGTTGAACCTCCCAATTTTTGGCTGCCCTTGCCAAAGGGCTATACTACAATACACCCACTTGAGGATTACAGGCCCTCCTGCACGTCTCTATCCAGGGACAATGAGGAGTCTCCCAATTTTTGGCTGCCCTGGCCAAAGGCCTATACTACAATACACCCGCTTGAGGGTTACAGGCCCTACTACATGTCTGTATGCATGGGTCATTGTTGAACCTCCCAATTTTTGGCTGCCCTGCCCAAAGGGCTATACTACAATACACCCACTTGAGGGTTACAGGCCCTACTACATGTCTGTATGCATGGGTCATTGTTGAACCTTCCAATTTTTGGCTGCCCTGGCCAAAGGGCTATACTACAATACACCCAGTTCTTGTTTACAGGCCATCCTGCATGTCTGTATCCAGGGGCATTGGTGAACCTCCCAATTTTGGACTGCCCTGGCAAAGGAAGATACTACAATAGACCCAGTTCCTCAAAATGGGCACATTATTTCAAGACAGGGCTTCATGTTCGTCTCTTCTCAGGGTCATTGGAGTGCCGCACAATGTTTTCACGTAAAATCTTTCATGTAATCACAAAAAGTGACATACACCAGCTGTATCTCACTATTGGGTATGTGCTCTTAACATTTCCAACCTAAATATTCATTTTGGTGTCATTTTGGAAGGTTTTCTGGAGACTCCGTAAAATTGGCGTGAAACTCGGACAAGATTGTTCACAGCTGTGACTTTTGAGTGAGAAATGCTTCCAGGGGTCTTCCCCATGGTGTTGCCATGTCATTTCAGACACTCTTCTGAGACTTTTGTGACATTTTTAGGGTTTCTACATGCTGCCGGCAGTCATTTCATAAAAATACTCGTGTCTCCCATAGGATAACATTGGGCTCGTTACTCGGGCCGAGTACACGAGTATCTCGGGATGCTCGGCCCGAGCTTCGAGCACCCGAGCATTTTAGTACTCGCTCATCACTAGTGCCTATACATCACAACCCTATAAATTGAGCATTTTACTTCACACAAATTTCAAAGATAACTCCATAATCTGACATACTAACCAGATGTACTATAGCTCCTATATTTGTACCATTTCTAAACAGCAGAGATTAGTGGCATTATTCTTGTTCCATTAGAACAGGGGTCCCCAAATCCAGGCCTCGAGGGCCGCCAACAGTGCATGTTTTCAGGATCTCCTTAGTATTGCACAGGGGTTGGAATCATTACCTGTGCAGATGATCACATTAGCACCTGTGCAATACTAAGGAAATCCTGAAATCCTGCACTGCCCTCTAGGCCTGGAGTTGGGGACCCTACATTAGATAATGGTCTTTTCTGTGTAGAATCCCCAGCTTATTTTGAGTTCTCTGATCTGCCCATTGGAATAAATGTGAAAATATATATTAACATGTCGTTGTACCTAATAGATCATACCTCCCTAAAATCTTGCTTTATAATTATCAATCCTGTGCTGCATATGTCTCACAATGAAGGTTTTCTTTGATGTCTTTGAATAAAAAAAAAACATTCCTAAGGATCAAATCTTCACATAAAAATTGTGGAATGGAATGTACAATGAGCGGGATTGGAATAGGTTGCATTAGGCAGCCACCTACTGGATGAAGGTTAGAACAAAGTTACTGCAAAAGTTTCCTCATCTATTATCATGGATGACAAGATTCCCAAATACATTGGCAGTATCTTGATTTGCAGTTTTCTCCCTAAAGTGTTTCTATCGCAGGTGATACATTTCTAAATGATAAGTGTGTTATGTTTCCTAACTATTTTAACGCAAGAATTCACAGTACAGAGCTATTCAATCATTTTACATGGCATGGCAACTGCTATAAAATATGTCCTTCATAATACATGAGTGATAAAAGAAAGGTCCATAAAGCCCGTAGTTATAGTCAAATTAAATGACTTTATGATTGACATGAAGCACTGGTGGAAGAGAGCTGCATTGTATGAACAGCATTTGTCGCATACATCATTGCACAACTACTAGGTAGTTTATATTTTTGATGATTAATTTTATTATTGAACATGCCAGACAATCTAAAGTGTTAATAAACCTGGAACCTGCCGGTCAATACACATCAGCGTTTTTTTTAAATCGCGGCAGATGCGTTTTTTTTCGAGGCCGCACCTGCCGCAAGTGCCAAAACCGCACTTGCCGCACCTGCCGCAAGCCCGCCTATACCTTGTATGGGGCTTGCCACAACCGTGCCGCAACCGTGCCGCAAGTGCAGCCGGTATGTGGTAATCGCGGCAGATGCATTTTTTTTCACCACATCTGCCGCGATTTCAAATAAACGCTAGTGTGAAAGCACCCTAAAGGGATAATAAACCTGGAACCTGAATATTTAAGAAAATAAGGGAGGTTTTGCTTTTCTTAGGAGAATATCTGTGTCTGCAGAATTATGGGGAACTATTAGTGAGCAGTTATTATGCAACTAATAAAATTAACTCAAACTTAAATTTTGCCATCTTTATTTTAATTGGTTAAAGTGAGAATAATAAATAATCAACTCAAAATGTACAAAAATACATTTCTGAGATTTAAAAAAAAAAAAAAATACAAATGACCAGCAATAGCCACGCTTATTTTCAATAACAACCATAAGCCTTCCATACATTGTGTCTATCAGTTGCTTAATATATTGATGTTCAACGTTTGGGGCAACACTAGCCACAGCCTCCCACAGCACTGTTTAGAGATGTGAACTGCATTCCTGCACCATAATTCTCCAATTTAAGAAATGCCCCTAATAGGGTTTAGGTGAGGTGAGAAAGGGGAGCATGCCATTATTCTTTCATCATTAAGGCGATAAAAATCATGGTTTACTTTAATTACATAGACCTTTTTCTGCATCATTTGCTTGATGAAGGTGTCTTTTATCTAAAAACTGGTGGTAGGTTTCGGATGTGATTTGGAGTCCATCTTCAACCAAAGATGGTCAAATTACCGTATATACTCGTGTATAAGCCGACCCGTGTATAAGCCGACCCCCCTACTTTTGCCCCCAAAACCTGGGAAAACCTATTGACTCGTGTATAAGCCGAGGGTGGACCCCAGCACAGGTATACAGTCCCCCCCAGTGGTATACAGCAGCCTCCCCAGTGGTAGTATACAGCAGCCACAAAGGTATATACAGTAGCCCCAGTGGTAGTATACAGCAGCCTCCCAGTGGTAGTATACAGCAGTCTCCGCCTATGGTAATATACAGCAGTCTCCCCCTGTGGTAGCATACAGCAGTCTCCCCCTGTGGTATACAGCAGTCTCCCCCTGTGGTAGTATACAGCAGTCTCCCCCTGTGGTAGTATACAGTAGTCTCCCCTGTGGTAGTATACAGCAGCCACCCCCTATGGTAGTATACAGCAGCCACAGAGGTATATACAGCAGCCCCTCCCCTGAGGTAGTATACAGCAGCCCCCCCCTGGGGTAGTATACAGCAGTGCCCCCCCCTGTGGGTATACACAGCCCCCCCTGTGGGTATACACAGCCCCCCCCTGTGGGTATACACAGCCCCCCCTGTGGGTATACACAGCCCCCCCCGTTGCTGCCGCACACCTGTAAAAAGAAGCGCTTTCATACTTATCCTCCTGCTGTCACCGCGCGCATCCTCCGCTCTCCTTGCACCCGGCGTCCATCCATATGACCGTGCACAAATAATGACGTCATTATTTGTGCGCGGTCACGTGAATGGATGCCGGGTACAAGGAGAGCAGAGGATGCGCGCGGTGACAGCAGGAGGATAAGTATGAAAGCGCCTCTTTTTACAGGTGTGCGGCAGCAACGGGGGGGGGGGCTGTGTATACCCACAGGGGGGGCTGTGTATACCCACAGGGGGGGGGCTGTGTATACCCACAGGGAGGCTGTGTATACCCACAGGGAGGGCTGTGTATACCCACAGGGTGGGGGTGTGTATACCCACAGGGGGGGGCACTGCTGTATACTACCCCAGGGGGGCGGAGGAGCACTGACAGCAATGTAATATGCACCACTGTCCATCAGTGGCAGGGGGATGCAGTGCATATTGCATTGCCCTAATGAGCGGGAGCACGTGACTGCCCGCTCATTGTACAGCCTCCCCCACCTCCTCCAGCCCCCGGACACTGGCCCCACACAGTCAGCCGTCACTGACTCGTGTATAAGCCGAGGGGGGCACTTTTCAGCACAATTTTTGTGCTGAAAAACTCGGCTTATACATGAGTATATACAGTAGTTCACTTTTAACTATACCAGCCTATAGCAGTACCCCTCCTTCAGCTTCCTGGTATCTAAAATTCTAATTGGAAGTTTGTGCCCATTATTGATCCAGCCTATCCATCTGGTCCTTCAAGAGTCATTTTCACCTCATCAGTCAATAAAACCTTTGAAAATCTATATCCAAATATTTCTTGGCCCAGTCTTCGTGTTTCACATTTTGTGTCATGTTCAGCGGTGGTCGGGTTTCAGGCTCTCTTACCTTGGTCATGTCACTGAGCACTAAAAATCTTGTACTTGTGGCACTCTAGGGAATTTGCAGTTCATGAGTGTGAAAGTGTAAGGAGATATTAAGGTTCTGCAGCACTGCCCTGAAGACACTGCTTCTTCAGTAGCTGTTTTATAGTATAAAAAGGGTGATGCAATGCTTATACTGCACTATCATATGATGTTTACTGTGTTTCGGTGCACTATGTGTATTATGGGTATTAGATTAATATCTATATCAGGTGACTATCTAGTGGCCATGTTTTTGTATGACTGCTCCCTGGCTTCTTAAAAGGATGATAAGGGGTTATGGTTTGATGACTCAAAACTGGAGGGGGGGAGCTTACTGAATAAAGAGCAGGCCTTGGCCATTTAGTTAGGATTGTGGTGAGAGACAAAAGCTGCACCTGTAGGAGATGTGGTGAGTGGAGTGCACCAGAATCGAATTTGGCCAGACCATCTGGGTCAACCCTGGGCTCTGGAAATGAGGAATAAAGAGAAAGGAAGCAGGCAAAGCAGCCAGTCATCTATATTATATCAGCTTCAAACTACAAGAAGAATGCCCCTGGAGCAGCAACTGTATTCCCTGGTATCTGCTTTAAGGACCCCTGTTAAGTGAGGCATGGGCATATGAATAAGCCTCATCCCAATGCTGTCTCAAAAGTTTCTTAGGAGCTAAGATCCCTATGGGTGGAGAGGGAAAGGACAGTACTGGGACTAGTGTGGACTAATAAAATTAAAAGGGAAAATGAGGAACATAAGAGTGACAGTAGAAGCACCGGAGCCAGGGAAGCAATCTGTGTTTAAATTGCAAATTACTGTTAACAAAGTGTCCCCTGTAACGTTAAAGAAGAGAGCCTGCAATGTGTGTGTTAGGTCATGGTTGTATGATGTTGACAGTAAAGAGTCACTGAAGTTTAAAGGAACACCTGTGTCTGTGTCATCCCTTGGGAAATAATGCCGTAGAGTAAACCCTTGTTGCACTGTGGAGGTGGCCGGGAATCGGTTTGCTCCAAAAACCCTGCAAGCCTTCAGGCATGAGTACAGACCCACGCCACCTCTGCAACAACAGCACTGGAGTTCCCGGTCACTTCACGTTTGATTCTATTCTGATCTTTGGCAGTTAATGCACGTCTTTTTCTCTCAACACATTCATGCGACCCTGATGATGGTTCTGTGATCATGCCCCACTGTTCTAGCAATTTAAAGAGTGTTGTAGCCATCTATAAAATCTTTAAAAGATGTTAACAGTTAAGATTCAGTTAAATCTCTTAACTTTTTTAACAAGTTGCCTAATAATTCTGCAGACTCTTTGATAAAGAATGATTATATATTAGACCAAATCTTCCCACATTACACAAATACACATCACTTGATATGTTTCATTGAATCAGCATTCAAGGTTATACAGCTTGTAGTTTGAAAATTTCCATATAAATTATGAAATTGTCAAAGTACTTGCTTAATAATTGTGCACATAGTATAAAAATGCTTTTGATCTATGCCGGAACTTGTAGTTTTCCCCAATAGCAGGTATAGGTCCACACTGCCGTATGTAATGACATAGTGCAGCTTTCCTATTCTCCTGGCACTTTTAATCACAGTAAGCATTGGGTGTGAGGAGATCACAGTGTGATAAATTTAGACATATGAGTTTTACAGCACACTGAAAAAAACAATTTTGGCCTTTTATATAGTTGTTTGCTCTTTTAGGGGAGTAATAAAAATAACCCAACACCACATAGTGGCGATGTGCTGCACTTATGCTAATTTGCTGCACTGTTTTCCAGGTGTTTGATAACAGTTTTCTTTGCAATGAAACCTTAAATCATTGAAGTAAATGTATGATTGCACTCTGTATCCCAGAGCCTGTAAGGCACCGGCTTCACTTTATAGCTCTAAAACCTGCTGGTTGGTTCCCTTTAAAATTCTCATCATTGTGCATTATGGAGGCATGGGGCAAAGCCTTGCCCAGTATTTCAAGCTTCAACAATGATGAGGGAAACAGAGATGAGTAACAGGTGTAAGCATGGCGCTCAGAGAGCCCTGCTAAATTCACAAAACACGAAACACACAACAAAGACACCTCAATGACAGTATCAACATTTGAATATAGCAGATACCACCAAAGTGGCATTAATTGACCCAAAATAAAAATTGAAGAATGGTGCAGACTGATGTCTCTGGAAAGTCTCACTTGTATGTTGCTCCAATAAAGACGCTGTGCTAATCCAGAGAGTGCCTTCCCAATCCTTTTCTACGATACCTGGATGAAATTGCGATTATTGCTGTTTTCTGGAGGGAGCACCGCAGGTCTGTAGATCCTGTAAGCCAGTGCGACCTGACTGGGACCGGCTTCCCCATTGTAGTGCCTGGAACCTGTCTTCATAGACTTTGGCACAAATATCAGTTTCACTGAATACTATTAGTAGAATTAGTCAGCTAGGTCAGTCACAAGTATAGGCCTATTGGGCAGAGGGCCCTCATAAATTATACAACGGATCCACAAATATCAGACTCCACATTTTCAAAAATTAGGGCCAGATACCACCAAAGTGGCATCAATTGACCCAGAAGAAAAATTATATAATAGTGAGATGAATGCAACAAACTGAAAAGTACATTGCCTACTCTGCCTAGTCTGCCACTGGGGTGGACAAGTTCCTAGAGATCCATAACTTGTTCATCTTGATGAAAGTTGGGCAGTGTACACTTTCAGTGGACAGCTGGATGTGCTTATCTGTCAGGATACCAACAACAGTGCTGAAGACACGTTCTGAGAGAATGCTGGCTGGGCATGACAAATCCTCAAAGGCATGCCTAGCAAGCTCAGGCTACTCCTCCATTTTGTAAGCATAAAATGCAAAAGGGCCCAAACCCTCGTTGTGGCATGGATACTGAGCTCTAGATACTTCTGCACCATCCTCTCCAGTCATTCACTATGTGTCAGACTTGTACTCTGTTCTGCCAATGGACGAGCTGGTTTCAAAAATTGGTCAAAGGGCTCCCAGAAATTGTTTCTGAGTGTTAAACTGCTGATGCTAATGTTTCTACACTGAAGACTCAACGTCCCATGGGTTAAAATTGTAAATCTTCAACGTGTACTGTGTCCCTCACTGCTGAGTTGGTTGGGGAAAACTAAGATTGTCTTACAGCTTTCTTTGATAATCTAGCATGTGCATGTCCCTGCCCAAGGCGAGAAGCATCTGGCTAAATTTAGTCTTATAGCAAGGATGCAACAGTGTGGCAACCCAGTAGTCATCGCTAATTTGAATCCTAACAATAGGGGCATCACTTTGCAGATAGTGCATCAAGAAGGCGCTCATGAGTCTGCCGCATACATGAGGCCGAAATCCTTGTTGTGTTGGTGGCGGCATAAAAATCAACCTTCCCTCCTCCGTCCTCCTTTGACCACCTTGGACAACGGGAAGGGGAATCATTTCGTCTCCATCTCCTGACTGTGCCTATCACCTCTTCATCCTTATGCTTCCCCATTTGTTGCTGATGATGGCATCCTCAGAGCTATCATCTTAGTAGCCATTTCAAAACTGTGCAGAAGGGTGCAGAGGTCCTTGATCTATGCCCACTCTGTAGGCATCATTGCATCACATTCGGCTCACTTTAAGACACTGTATGCATCATTAAATACTGTACTAGGACTTGTCGCTGTGGCCACAGTCACTGCAACATGTGCAGAGTAGAATTCCACTGTGTTAGCACATCACATATTAAACGTTTACCCGGTTGTCAGAAAGACCTACCGTATATAGTGATGCTAGTTAATGATAACTATCAAATAATAAAATAAATTGCACTAGCGCCACATATACAAAGTGTGTAAAAGACTTAATGAAAAGGTCCCAACTGACAATGAGTGCATATAGAAAACATTTACCTTATAGTATCATATGAAAAATATCACCAATAAAAAATCAAATATGCTATTGCGCACTTCCCAGTAGCTATAAAAACTATGGAAAATTGCGCGCGCTGTCTAGATACCCGGTGTTTATCAGAGTTACCATCGTTCTCCCTGCTTACAGGCAGCGCTAAGCAGGGAGGAGGCTGGTAACTATAATAAACAGCGAGTATCCAGGCAGCGCGCGCTGCCTGGATACCCGCTGTTTATCATAGTTACCAGCGCTCTCCCTGCTGGCAGCGCTAAGCAGGAAGGACGCTTACATCGCCTTCAGCGATGTGGGAGGTGGCTCCCATGGCCCTGATCGCTGGGGAGATCTGCCTGTTTGACAGCCCCCAGCGATCAGGTAACGACGCTCCAACAATCCCGGCAGGTCGTTATCGCTGTCGGGATCGCTGGAGTGATTGTTATGTGAGACAGGGTCTTTACTTTTATATTTTGTCAGCAGCTGTGTTTTCAACAATGATGTTTCAGTGCTGCTGTGACAGCGCTTGAAACATCATTGTTATTGTAACGGGAAACCGGCAAATTCAAACTCGGCGGCTTTTGACAGCCGCCGAGTTTGAAGCGATTTGCAAAGCACACTCGTGTGACTATTGCACAGTGTGCTGTATGGGTGTGTGATTTTCTCACACCCATAGACTTGCATTGCCGCAGCACGTTAGAATCGCGTGCAGTCGCAGAATGCTTCTGACTCGCAATGCGAGTTTAGTATGGGGGACTCGCACCAGTGTGCCCTGCCTAATAAGGCAACACTGGTCCGAGTGCAATGCGAGTTTCCCTCGCATTGCACTTGCGTGAGTCCCTCGCAGAGTGTGCCTTCAGCCTTAATGATATTATGGGTGCCTTGCTTGTGGAATTGCTTTTAACATGCTTATTCACACATCAAGTAACAGTATGCCAAATATTTTGCAATGCGAGCATATATTCATAAATCCATCCAATAATTTGTTCTATCCATGTTACAACATTTAACATTTATGATACTGATGAGTGGTATAATGGTTAATAAATATAAAAACAAGGAACACCAGCAATGATCACACTTCAGATAACAAATTTATGGTCTAAGCAAATAAAAATAAGAAAAAGGAAGACCAAATTCTCCCTTTTACCAGCGATATCTGGGTTCCGGAGTACGGAGGTTGAGGGAACCTTTCCCTAATGAAGGAGCCTGAGCAGCTCCAAACTGGTTGATTCACCCGCCCTCCTTGTGTGACATCGCCCCTTGAGTTCTGCATCCTGTGTTTCGCCATGTAACTGAGAACGCTGATCGGTCGAGATGTCTCAGGCGTGGCATCACACTTGGAGCAGGCACCTGTAACTTCTGGATGTGGTGGGATAGACCCATCCTGCCAGGGCCGGCGTTAGGGGGGGGCAGACTGGGCAGTTGCCTAGGGCCCCCACTCTCTTAGGGGCCCCCAAAGGAGCTGAACTGAAAATAGCAATAAAACAGTGAAAAAAATGTAAAAATACACATATTTGGTATCGCTGCGTTCGTAAGAATCTAAGCTATCAATATATGAAGTAAATTAATCCAATTGGTAAATGGCGTAATGGGAAAAAAATAAAAACGCCAGAATTATGTTTTTTAGGCCACCACGTTGTTACAATAAAATGCAATAAAAGGCGATCAAAATGTTGTATCTGACTCAAAATGTTTATCAGTAAAAATGTCAGCTCAGGGCACATAAAGTAATCCTCACATATCTAAGTATCTTCAAAAATTAAAACATCATGGGTCTCGGAAAATGAAAAAAAATATATTTTTTTTTTTTACAAATTTCTTTTTTTTTTTTTTTGTGATTGAAATAAAAATGATGTTCAGTATGTTCTTATTCTGACCTAGATAATCAACTTATGAAGTCACTCTTACCATATAACTACGGCCTGTTCCTCATCTAAGGTTGGTGTGCGTTTTGCTAAATTTGCCTTTCTAGCCATTTTTACCGCTAAAAACGCATTAAAAGCGCTAGCGTTTTTTCCCCCATTGATTTCAATGGGAACGCATGTAAAAACGCATGCAAAATGCATGTGCGTTTTCCAAAACGCATGCGTTTTTGCCAACGCTGCCCAAAACATCGGGGAAGACGTTTTGTGCTGCGTTCGCAAAAATGCATGCGTTTTGCGTTTTTGAAAACGCACATGCATTTTGCATGTGTTTTTACATGCGTTCCCATTGAAATCAATGGGGGAAAAAACGCTAGCTGATTTCAATGGGAACGCATGTAAAAACGCATGCAAAATGCATGTGCGTTTTCAAAAACGCAAAACGCATGCATTTTTGCGAACGCAGCACAAAACGTCTTCCCCGATGTTTTGGGCAGCGTTGGCAAAAACGCATGCGTTTTTTGTTTTTGAAAACGCACATGCGTTTTTACATGCGTTTTTGCATGTGTTTCCATTAAAATCAATGGGAACAAAAACGCATGCGTTTTGATGCGTTTTTGCGGTAAAAACGCATGGAAATGCAAATTGAGCAAAATGCAGCAAAGCGTTAGATGTGAAAGTGGCCTGAGCATTTAGGGCCCACTTTAACCTTTTGCCTAGGGCCCCACTTTGCCTAAAACCGGCCCTGCATCCTGCTTACAGGTCTATGAGGAAAATGACTTTATGCAACAGATGATCTTCTACCTCTCGGTGCTGGCAACTCCAGAACCCAGATATTACTGGTAAAATGGTGACTTTGGTCTTCCTTTTTTTGTTTTTTATTTGTTTAGACCATAAGTTTGTTATCTGAAGCATGATCATTGCTGGTGTCCCTTGCTTTTTTATATTTATTTATAGTTATATCACTCATAAGTATCATAAATGTTAAATGTTGTAACATGGATAGAACAAATTATTGGATGGATTTATGCATGTATCCTTCTATTGCAATATATTTGGCTTACTATTGATTGGTGTGTGGATAACATGCATTTTATAAGCAACCCCCTAAGAAATGCACCAATACTATCATTAGGCTTCAGAACTGAGAATCAGCCAAGCATGTTTATAAAACCAAACCTTTTTTTTCTCTTTATGTATACTCATTATACTCTGTGAGCTCAGTTTGATTCTCCTTGTCTCTTACTTTTTCATAGTTTATATAGGTACTGGTTTTATAGCATACCGATATTTGATTTTGCTAGTTGATGAGGCTCAGGGTGAGAACAGTGGATGTGAGCACACAGCAACTGTGCCTGGTGCAACAGCTTATCCAGGCCAGGATAGTGGCATAAGAATTGTTGGACAACCAGGTTTAGGACGTGAGCCATGCAAGGCATTTTGTTAGTTTGCCTTGATGTAGAGCCGCCACCAGGTTTACACCATTATGACACACGGTCTTCTCTGGCTCCAGCAGGGAAAGATATTGCTGAGACTCTGCCTGCATAGATAGTTACAACTTTTCAACTGTGTGACTCACATCTCCAAGGCATTTTAATTTAAACACTGCCTGATGGTGGAGAGCCCTGGCAGTGCAGTACAGATGTTGATTCTGTCTGAACTGTTGTAACATTAAGTAAGAGGTCAAGGGCGCAGCTGGAGGCCCTAGAGGAGCTGGACGAGGCAGAAACAGTGGATGAAGAGATGCAGGTGGACGTTTGTCCCAAAAGTCTTGGGAATTTTAAGACTTGGGGAGTAGCTTCTTTCTTGCCTGGCCCTGGAGCCACCAGAGTCACCCAGTGCCCATTGAGCCATGTTTGCTCATCAAAGTATCAGTGGTGCTATGCACCCTGTCACCAGAATATCTCAAGGAACGGGTGATGCAGTCTGCAACATGCTAGTCTAGCGCAGGCACAACCTTCTTCGAGATGTAATGGCAACTGGGCAACTGATATTGGAGGTTGTGATGCCATCACCTTTCGGAAACTGTCTGTGACCAACAAATTGTAGATATGAAGTTCAAGCTCTTTACTTTGGGATGTGTAAGAGGAAATATTCTTTCCATGACCACAACTGCAGGACCGAGAGCTAGCTGCTGTGCTGAGAGAGGGTAAAGTAGGGTGTACCCATCAAATTGCTGCATTGCAAAGGAGGTGCAGGCTGAGGTGTTATAGTGAGTTGACAAACAATTGTTGTGTTTGGAGTCTGAGATCTGTCAAAACCAGGAGGCTTGTCCACTTCCGTAACAGTTGAGGGGCTGTCACTCGCCCTGACTATAGCGGTTAAACAAGTGGAGGTTCTGTGGCAGGACACGAGTTGGACATCACTTGCCACGGTGACGGAGGAGGAAGAATCAGGACATGTGATTGATGTGATGGACGGTGTTTAATAAGGCCAGCTAGCCACAGTTTTAGCGTAGTAATTTTGCCAGAGTAACACATGGTGATGGGCCATGTGAAGGTTCATACATGTAGTAGCTAAATTGTTTGTTTTTTTTTTTTGCCTCTACTAAAGGTTTTATTTACAAACTTTGCAAATAATGTAATAAAGTAATTTTGCGGTGTAAAAAAAGGCCCACACTAGGCAACCCATGTTGTGTCGGACAACTGCAGAGCCGCGACCACTGCTGTCCAGAGCAAGTATTGTGGATGAAGATGAAGTGCTTGTGCTGCTTGCAGCCTTCAGTCTCTGTGCAGGAAGATGCAAGCTAACCTCCTCGTCTTCTTCCTCCTCCACATCCTCTGTTGAGATACTCAGCTGCATGACTCTGGATTGACTCCAAGTGGGATCTTGAACTTTTTCATCACCCTCTCTGTTATCCTATTTCTCTCCATGAGAGTCACCCTCCTCCTCTTGTGCTCTGAATGCACAGTACAGTGCGGGTGCCCCTCAGGTATCTGAGTCTCATCATCATCACCTCCATTCCTGGAGGTTAACGTCTAATGACAAGGATCTGGATTCTCCTGGAACACTACTTCGTCGATCCCTGCATCCAACCACAAAAGATTTTGGGCATAGGTGCAGATGCTTTTCTTCTCTGGAGTATGTGAATCTTTGGAGAAAACCTCTGCTGCCCATGGAATAGAATGTGTGAACATCTCTGTAAAATCGCCCATGTGTATTTACCCACAATAAGTTGTGTGGTTAGAGAGTTGTGACACAGAGTGACAAATGGGCAATTAGGGCGCCACCTTTGAGAACTGTTCTGTGTGTGATGTTGAGGTGGAGAAACAGGTGGACAGGCCACTTATTGCAGCGCTTGCCCTGAACTGTGGCAGCGCTTGCCCTGAACTGTAGGAAAAGCTATTTCTGGGTCTCATCCAGAATTCATATTGCTCTGCTGCTAGCAAAGAGACTGGAGTAGACTGTCCTGTAACAGAGGTGTCACTTCCCTTGGGATACGACAAGCCAATGTTTGGTCAGTACAGCTTTCAGTAAGATTAGTAGTAGCACTTACCCTACATATACCTCGAACACCAAGCCTATTCCCCTTTCTAAAAACCTTTTTGTCCTTCAACTTTCCAACATGACTTTGGGATTTCCTACTTATGATTTATGCACACAGATTTGGAAAGCACTTGTTTGATGCCACACATTTTAGTACAAACGAAAGGATTTAACAATCACTGGTTAGAGGCCAGACACAACCTTTTTAGGTGAAACTAAAAGATTTGGCAATCACTGCTTTGATGCCAAACAACCTTTTTGGAGGAAGTTGGCAATCACTGCTTTGATGCAAAAATGCCTTTTTTATAAAAACTGAAGGATTTGACAATTACTGGTTAGAGGTCAAACACAGCCTTTTCAATGGAAAGTGAAGTATTTGGCAATCACTTCTTGGAGGCCAAACACAGCCCTTTTGTGGGAAACTGAAAGACTTTGCAATCACTGTTTTGTAGCAAAAAATGCCTTTTTAGTACAAACTGAAGGATTTGACAATCACTTGTTAGAGGTCAAACCAAGTCTTTTTATGGGAAACTGAATGATTTGGCAAACACTGCTTTGAAGCCAAACACAGCCTTTTAGGTAAAACTGAATGATTTTGCAATCACTGCTTTGAGGCAAAAAAAAAATTATTTTTAAGGGAAGTGAAGGATTTTGCAATTGCTACTTTGAGGCCAAATACAGCCTTTTTAGGAGAACTTAACGATTGTGCAATCATTGGTTGAGGAAAAAAAATGCATTTTAGTACAAACAGATGGATTTGACAATCACTGGTTAGAGGCGAATATAACCTTATTAGGGGAAAGTGAAGGATTTGGCAATCACTCGTTAGAGGCCAAACACAGTATTTCTATGCAAAACTGGAGGATTTTGCAATCATTGTTTTGAGGCAAGGCACAAAAATGCCTTTTTAGTTCAAATTGAAGGATTTGAAAATCACTCTTTAGAGGCCAAACACAGCCTTCTTAGGGGAAACTAAATAATTTGGCAATCACTGGCTTGAGGCAAAGGAATACATTTTTAGTACAAACTGAAGGATTTTTTTTGATAATTACTGGTTATAGGCCAAACTCAGCCTTTTTAGGGGAAATTGAAGGATTTTGAAATCACTGCTTTGAGGCAAAAGATACCTTTTTAGGGGAAACACTAAGATTTGGCAATCACTTGCTATATACAAAAAACGCGGCTTTGGCAATGTATACAGATCTAGTAATCACACTTGTTCTCTGCAAAAAATGGCTATGGATGGACCCTCTCGCCCTGCTATGCTATCTAAAAAGCAATCGAGTAGCTAGCTACCTATTTGTGTAACATGGATTCAGCAGCACGGAGCAGCAGCAGAACTGTCCCTAACCAGTAACCCTCAGAAAATGGCGACAACAGCAAATGGCCAGGAACATCCACACAGAAAATGCCGGTAAAAAAATTAGTCCAACACTACTCTGATCTCCCCCTGGTCCCTCCCCTCATCAAACACATTCTGCTCACTATCCTACACTGTCCATAGGTAGAATAAAAGCATGACAAATGTAGAAATGCTTCTTTTTATCTGATCAGTTAATGAACAAAGTCGCGTTTGCTGATTTTTTGTTAAATTGTTTCGGTTTCCAATCACAAACTAAATCTGCAAAGTTCATGCCAAATTTGAAACTGACAAACATGTTCAAGCAATGTTCACTCATCTCTAGTCATCAGGCTCTGGACATCAGGCAGAAGTCATCATGCCATGGCATAGGTAGAAGTCATCAGGCATTGAACATTAGGCAGAAGTCATCAAGCAATGGCATAGGTAATAAAAAAACAAACAAGTTCCAGACTTCAGGCAGAATTCATCAGGCAACTGGCATCAGGTACGTGGGAAAGGCAGGTGCAGGAATACAGGCAGGGCAGATGTGGGAACAAGGACAGGGCTGGAGTCACCAAAGTCAGGATATACCAATCTCTGTATATACCAGTTCCTGGAAACACAGGAATACACTGGACGCAAGACAAGATGTACATAGACAAGATACCATACTCAGGCAGATGACCAGACTCAGGTAAGACACCAGACTTCAGACAGGAGACTGGCCTCTATCCAGTACTCAGAGCTTCAGGTAAAACACATACTTCAGGTACAAGATACAGGACTTCAGGTAAGACACAGGCTTTAGGAGCAAGACACAGGACTTCAGGTGCAAGACATAGGATATCAGGTAAGGCACAGGCTGCTTAAAGAACACAGGAACAGACTAGGAACATAGGTAGGACCGGTTCCAGAGCAAAGAGAGGGCAGACATAAGTGGCACAGAAGAGGTTGCTAGCAGGACTGGTGCTGGAGAGGGAGACACCAGAACAACAGGCTGGACCAATTCGACATTTGGCTTGCTACACGCTTGTGGATCTCTGATGAAGTGGTCTGAAGTACCACGAAACGCGTAAGAATTATACATTAAAGGTATTACTTTTAACATCTTGTGATTCCTTGGATTTCCTGGAACCAACGGACAGACGGCAGCGCACGAATTACCACCTTTCATCTAATGCTTTTACACAATGTCATGCAAAAGAGTTCTGCTGGTTTGTGTAGACCACAGAATCAATTGTGAAACAAATGATATGGCAATTTCTCCAAAGTGTTTCAGGGCCATTTTACAACATGATAACGACAAGCCATATATTGCTAATGTTGTGAGCAGCCTAAATAGCCTAAACATGCCACCATAGCCTGCAATATTTTAAGAATTGTCTACCATTGAGCACCTGTAGGATATCATTGGCAAAAGTTGCTTCTAACAATAGATCTTGATGATTAGCCGAATATTCCTCAGTACCATATTATTAACCTCCCTGATAACATGCCAAGGCGTGTAAATGCCTGTATCTTGCATGAAGTGCTCAAAGGCAATACTAAACAAACCTAGATGTTTTGAAAGTTTTCTTTCCATTTTCTAATTTGCCTATCATTAACATGCCCCTTGTATATCCAGAATTTCAAGTCTTTTCCTTATTGGCGCTTCAGTTTCAATGTTGATGAGGGTCTTTTAGGATCAATGTGGTAAATCAATTTCTTTGTGTATTAATTAAATGACGTAGTCAGTCACATTCCCAAAAGCTCAGTAAACTAATGTAATCATGTTTTATTTGTCTATCATCAAAAGCATATTTCAGAGAAAAATCATTCTTCTGGAAAACTCGGAGCTTAAAAATCTATATCAATGAATGAAAACACTTGTTTTATATTAGGCCTGACAATAACTGGCATCGTGTGAGTGCCATGACAAATTCCAAATAGATCAAAGAAATGCATTTGATGCCAATTGTTTGTTTTCATTCACTTTAGCTAAACAATCCTTATTTCTGTGAATTAACTACAGTTACCATATGTGTGTACCATGTCGGATAGTTTGATTTCACATCTGTCAAGGCAGAAACGTTTTCTACTTTTCTACTACTATATGAGTCATATTACTTGTCTTTATCATAAATTGATTAGTAAAAGTCTATCATATATATTTAATAATTGCCATAATCTGTAAGCATATGACAATGTATTGGACAACTTAAAATTGTGAAAAAATGTATATTTAATACTGTTTTGAAAAAAGATTATCGTGAAAAGCTACACAATTTGATTTTTATAATTGCAATGTAGCATAAGGCAGGCAATTGTTATTTGAAATATTTAACCCTTTGACAACTTGGACATAACAGTACATATTAGCATACCTTTGATGTGAGCTCATGCGCTTAGCTCGCATCATTCCCTGCACATGCCGGTTGATCTGATCAGCTGACATGTGCAACTAACAGTTTCAGGTGGATCAGCGATCCATCCACTCCTGTTAACACATTAGATTGTGTTGTCAAACTGTGATAGTTTGAGCTAACATGCCACAGCGGGTATCACGCTATTCCATTCAGCCATCAGCAACCCCGTGCCAACGCAATTATGGGTGCGATATGTTTCCATGCCAGATGATGACCACTGCTGCTGTCATGACTCAGTTCCTGTGAATACTTCCTGAGCACTGGTATTCACAGCAGATGATCATTTCTGCCGTACAGGGCCATGATGATGCATGGTTCTATGCTGCAGAAGTAATCAGACACTCTAGTGTTGAGGAAGCTCTAAGGGGCAAAGTAAAATAAATGAATAGTGAAAAAAAGTGTTCCAAAATATGAAAAAAGTAAAAAACATAAAAGTTCAAATCACCCACCTTTTGCATCATTGGAAATAAAACTACATATATGAAAAAACATACCCAGATTTTGTATAGCCATGCCAGATATATAAAAGTATAAAAATCAATGAATCTGATCAGTAAATTGCCTAACAGAAAAAACAGTAAAAAGTTTATATTTTTTGGTGGCCACAACATTGCAGTAAAATGCAGTAACACACAATCAAAACATTGCATCTACACCTTCACACAGCCCCAGATTCTGAAAAATGAGAACCCTATGGGTCTCAGAAAATGGTGCCAAAAGCGTACTTCTATTTTTTGACAAATGTCTGAAATTTTTTTCATCACTATCATAAAAGTAAAAGTATACATGATTGGCATCTACAAAGTTGTATTGACACGAGGCATTATATTGACACATCAGTTTTACCATATAGTGAACATAATAAAATGAAAATAAACAAAATTGTGATATTGCACTTTTTTTGCAATGTCACTGCACTTAAAATTATTTTCCTGTTTTTCAGTTCACTGCATGATAAAATGAATGATGTCCTGCAAAAAATCAAGTCCTCAAATGTCCATATTGACAAACAAATAAAAATGTTATGGCTCTTGGAAGATGTACAGGAAAATATGAAAGTAAAAAATGTAAAACTGCAGGGTGGTTAAGGTGTTAAACCCCATGCCACAGAAAGATATGTGTGGAGCCCCTTGGGACGGGGCACTCGGTGCCGGACCGGGGTGCTGCTGGGGGATGTCACGGCGGTCCTGGTCCGGACCGTGTCCCGGGCCCGCACAATAAAATGGGAGGTTATTTACAGGGGATTTGTCACTCGTGACGCCACCCACTATATGCGGCCAGTAATGGGGGCCGCCGCTGCTGCAGAACCTCCGGGGATGATGGGTTAGCAGCTTGGATGGAATAGTTCCTGTGGGCAGAACTGGGTTCCCCGGGGCAGTGGTGGAGGTAAAGTCTGTGAGGATGTTATTGATGCTGCAGGAGAGTAGGAGTAGCAATAGAGATGATAAGAGTAGAGGCAATGGCAGTCTATGAGGGCAAGCGGGGCTTCAGCATAAGGATGACACACACACTCACGGTTTCTGTTGTTCTTCAAGTCTTTACTGGCAGATGGTATTACACAGTATTGTCCACGGAGTCTGTACCAGGTTGCTCTCACCCTAACCGGGTCCTTGGCTTCCTACTTAAACGCTGTGTGTGGCCCTGCTGCTGCTTGTAGCTATACTGCTGGCCCTGTCTCTGCTCACGGGTACCAATATGCTGGGCAACTTGAGTCCTCTGTGTCACTGACTCCTTCGTGTTGCTTTGCTATGGTGTGGTGAAGATGGTGGACCTTCACTATGCCGGTGTTTACTGTCCTGTCTGTCTCAGGCACAGCCTCGGATCCGGTATCCGTCTTAAGCGCCTCCCCGGGATCAAGCTTTTGGGGTAACTCTTTATCCCGGGTATGTTCCTCTGTTAATCTGTCTCCTTTCCTCAGACCTCTCAGGACCTCCACTGACACTTGGCTCTGCTCCTGCTCCAGACTAGACTCAACTGCAGACTAACTGTCACTGTTGTTTTGTGGTAAACAACTTTAGCTCCTCCCACTAGTGCAGGTGCCACCTAAGCTCCTCCCACTTTCTAGTGTAGTGTTGTGTGGGGATTGAACCTGTGTTGTTTCTGTGGAATATTAACCCTTGGGGTGCCACATTCCCCCTTAGTTAAAGACAGTACTCCGGGACTGTGGAACAATAAAGAATAAACAATTAATACAATTAATATTTACAAAGACTTAAAAGTTAAATCACAAAAATCACTAAAGTTTAAAAACAGTCCAAAAATTCAAAAAGCAGTCTTTCCGGGGGTTTAGTCTTTTGCCTCCGGGCTGATGAATATTTATACAAGAAAGTTTATACCACAACTAGTCCGTGGTAGTATGGTCCATAAAAATAAAATAAAAGGGAAAAGTTTGAAGAATATGCAAGAAGTTCATACGGGATAGTCTCTGTAGGTACTGGGCTTTTTTAACGTTGTATTAACTATGTACATTTGTTTACCGGGTTCAATTTAATATTAACACAAACATATTTACATTTTACAGTTAATTTGACCTTTTAATCCCTGTACCTAGCTGGTAACTGCCCTCTGGTACTACGCTCGGATCTGCGTAAAACGGGTGTACTACTTGCATGTAGCCTATTGGTGTTGGTAGGCATGTACCTATTTGTAGTGTTTGGTACTATATTAGATGAAGATCTGACTGTAGGACTGGCAAGCTCACTGGGACCAGGAATTTGTTCTTCCTCTAATGGTTCTACTTCCAGTTCTTCAGGTCTTGGGTCTTCTTCAGGTAACACGGGTTCTGGTGTTGGTTCCACCATTGAAGGGAATGCAATCATTGGTACGACAACTGCTCCATGGTAATTTGGCCATGTTTTAGGAAAATCTCCTAGTACCGTGTGGAAAACTTCTTCTTTTTCTTTAATAGGTTGAACCTGTACGGGTTCTGTTACTTCAGGTGTCTTCAGTGTTTCAGGACACAATTTTAGATGATCACGAGATACGACTTGTGACGTTTTTCCTTCATCTTTGCTTATCAAACAGGTTTTAACATTGTCTAGGTTAGATGGTAAGACTGTGTATGGGACGGTTTCTCACTGATTATCCAGTTTGTCAGTGCGTCTCTTTCTCTTGAGAACTTGATCACCTTCTTGTAATGGCGTTGCGTGAGCATGTTTGTTAAAAGTTTTCTCTTGTCTTGCTCTTGCTTGCTGAAGATTTCTCTCTACACATTCTTGAACTTGTTGATACTGTTTCTGACGTTGGGTATCCCAATCTGATTCTTCTTCTACTTCTGTATCTGGTTTTACAATTCCCATTTCTAAATCAATTGGTAGCTTACCGGGTCTTGCACGCATAAGATATGCTGGAGTGCAGTTTGTAGAACTCACAGGAACATGGTTGTATAAGTCTACCAAATCAGGTAATTTATCTGGCCACTGGTTTCTTTCTGATTCTGGTAAGGTCTTTAACAGTTCGATTACGATATGATTCATCTTCTCGCATAGACCATTTGTTTGGGGATGATACGTTGTTGTGCGAATCTTCTTACAACCGTACATATCGCAGAATTCCTTGAATAGTTCTGATTCAAAAGCTGGACCTTGGTCTGCAAGGACTTGTTCTGGGTAACCATGTGGTCTACAGAAATGCGTCTGGAATGCTTTTGCTGCCGTCTTCGCTGTCAGATCTTTAACTGGTACCACCACTAAGAAGTGTGAGTAATGGTCCACGATGGTTAAGGCATAGACATAGCCTGACCGGCTTGGTGACAACTTGACGTGGTCTAATGCAACTAGCTCGAGTGGCTGCTTGGTTACTATTGGTTGAAGTGGAGCTTTCTGTAGATCTTTCCTTCTGAGGTTGCATGCGGCACATCTTCTGCACCATATTTCAATGTATTTTCTCATGCCAACCCAATAGAATCTATCTCTTAGGATTGCTTCTAACTTCTTCCATCCAAAATGACCTGCACTGTCATGGTATGCTCTTAAGACCATTTGGATGTCTTGCTTGGGCACGATTATCTGCCAGACCAGTTCATGCGTCTTGGGATTGGTAAATCGTCTACAGAGCTTCCCTTGGTTAAGAAACAACTTGCCTCTCTCTTTCCAGAGCTGTATGGTCTCAGCTGGGGCATTCTGATCCAGGTATGCACCTAGCCGCGTAAGCAGTTCTTTCACTAGCTTCACAGCTGGATCAGTATCTTGGGTTTCGGCCCATTCATAGTGTCTTAACGGGTTAAAGTTTACTTCTTGTTCTCTTTGGTAGACGCCGGGATGATAATCTTCTACCTTTGAACGATGAAAGGCCGGTAGTTCAATCTCTTCCAACTCTTCCGGTTCCTCTTCCACGTCTTTCAGGTGTGGCATCCGGGATAAGGCATCTGCGTTCCCGTTCTTGCGGCCTGCTCTGTATTTGATGACGAAGTTGTAATTACCGTATATACTCGCGTATAAGCCGAGTTTTTCAGCCCAAAAATTGGGCTGAAAAGTACCCCCCTCGGCTTATACGCGAGTCAGTGCTGTATACCGATGTATACATCGGTACATACCGATGTATACATCGGTATACAGCAGCCCCCGCATCCCCAGTAATGCAGGGCCCCCCCAGCGTCTCTCCGGTCACCTGTAAAGGAAGCTATACTTATCACAGTGCTCTGTCCGCGCCCGCTCGCACCCGCTCTCAGCAGCCGACCGCGATCCTCCATCTTGCGTCTTCTTTCTTCCTGTTTCTGTGCTCGTCGCGGGCAATGACGTCATTCCCTGCGACGAGCACAGGAAACAGGAAGAAAGAAGACGCAAGATGGAGGATCGCGGTCGGCTGCTGAGAGCGGGTGCGAGCGGGCGCGGACAGAGCACTGTGATAAGTATAGCTTCCTTTACAGGTGACCGGAGAGATGCTGGGGGGGCCCTGCATTACTGGGGCTGCCTGTATACTACCGCTGGGGCTGCTATATACCTCTGGGGCCCTGTATACTACCACTGGGGCTGTATATACTACCACTGGGGCTGTATAAACCACTGGGGCTGTATATACTGCTGGGGCCCTGTATACTACCACTGGGGCTGTATATACTACCACTGGGGCTGTATATACCTCTGGGGCCCTGTATACTACCACTGGGGCTGTATAAACCACTGGGGCTGTATATACTGCTGGGGCCCTGTATACTACCACTGGGGCCGTATATACTACCACTGGGGCTGTATATACTACTAGGGCTGCGTCTATACTACCACTGGGGCCCTGTATATACTACCACTGGGGCTGTATATACCTCTGGGGCCCTGTATACTACCACTGGGGCTGTATAAACCACTGGGGCTGTATATACTGCTGGGGCCCTGTATACTACCACTGGGGCTGTATATACTACCACTGGGGCTGTATATACTACTAGGGCTGCGTCTATACTACCACTGGGGCTGTATATACTGCTGGGGCCCTGTATACTACCACTGGGGCTGTATATACTACCACTGGGGCTGTATATACTACTAGGGCTGCGTCTATACTACCACTGGGGCTGTATATACCACTGGGGCTGTATATACTACTGGGGCTGCGTGTATACTACCACTGGGGCTGCTGTATCTACCTCTGGGACTGGTGTATACCACACTGCTGGGGGCTGTATACTTGTGCTAGGGTCCACCCTCGGCTTATACACGAGTCAATAGATTTTCCCAGGTTTTGGGGGCAAAAGTAGGGGGGTCGGCTTATACACGGGTTGGCTTATACACGAGTATATATGGTAGATAGCCGGGCTATCCATCGCTGCTCCAGAGCTCCTAATTTTGCTTTGTCCAGGTGAGTCAACGGGTTGTTATCCGTGTAGATGGTGAATTCTGCACCTGCCAAGTAATGTTTAAAGCGTTCAGTCACAGCCCAAACTACTGCCAGTAGCTCTAACTTGAAGGAGCTGTAGTTCTCGGGGTTTCGATCTGTAGGCCGGAGCTTCCTACTTGCAAAGGCAATAACTTTCTCTTTGCCTCCTTGCATCTGTGACAATACTGCTCCCAGTCCCACGTTGCTGGCATCCGTATAAAGAATGAAGGGTTGATGGTAATCAGGGTATGCCAGGATCTCTTCTCCAGTCAGTGCACTTTTTAGCTTATTGAAAGAATCTTCTCTTTCCTTATCCCACCGTGTCAGGAGATTACAGTTTGAAGTCTTCTTTGATCGTCCTACCAGAATGTCTTGCAGAGGAGCTGCTAGCTTCGTGAATCCTCGGATAAATCTTCTGTAATAGCCTACCAGGCCCAGGAATTGCCTCACTTCTTTCACGTTTGTAGGTCTTGGCCAATCCCTTATCACTATGACTTTATCAGGATCCGGTGCTACTCCCTCTGAACTCACGACGTTTCCCAGGTACTGTACCCTTGGTTTGAGAAGGTGACACTTGGATGGCTTGATCTTCATGCCATACTTGGACAAAGCTTCGAACACTTCCGCTAGGTCTTGTTGATGTTGTTCGTACGTCTTCGAGTAGACTATGACGTCATCTAGGTACAGGAGGACAGTTTCAAAGTTCTTGTGCCCAAGGCAGCTCTCCATCAGACGTTGGAAGGTCCCGGGTGCGTTGCAGAGTCCGAACGGCATACAATTAAACTCACAGAGGCCCATCGGCGTAGTAAACGCTGTCTTCTCCTTGTCAGCCTCGGCCACAGGAACCTGCCAGTACCCACTAGTCAGATCAAGGGTGGAAAAGTAGTTAGCAGATTTTAATGCAGCTAATGACTCCTCAATCCTAGGTAATGGGTATGCGTCCTTATGTGTGATGCGATTAATCTGCCGGTAATCTACGCACATTCTCATGGTTCCATCCTTCTTTTTAACTAACACTAGAGGTGCTGCCCAGGGGCTACAACTGTCTCTTATTACCCCTGCAGATTTCATCTCTCTGAGCATGTCTTTGGTGGTTTGGTAGTGAGCTGGTGGTAAGGGTCTATACCTCTCTTTTATAGGTTGATGGTTACCTGTGGGTATAGTGTGCTCTACCCCTTTGATTTGCCCAAAGTCTAACGGGTGTTTACTGAATATCTGTTCGTATTCTTTCACTACCCGGTATACTCCATGCTTGTGACGGGGAGGTGTAGAACTGGTACCTACATGCAACTTTTGGCACCAATCCTCCAGCTTCTCCTCTGAGCCATTGTCATCCGCCTGACATGACGGGTTCAAGGGCTCGGCGGCTGTGATGTTATTGTTATCAACCGTGTACAACTTAGCCATGGTAGCATACTTAGGTAATGTGACCTCATCTTCTCCGCAGTTTAATAGGCGTAATGGCACTCTTCCCCTGTGTACGTCAACTACTCCTCTAGCAGTGAGTATGGTGGGTCTGCTATCTGAGTACACGGGTTCTACCAGGGCCTGATAGTCTTGCCCTTTAATGCCTATTGCGGCTCTACACCATACCAACATTTCAGTTTTGGGAGGAATTACAATGGGTATTGGGTCACTTACTCGTTCACTGCCGATCTCACCTCCGGAGATTTCTACCTGTTGCTTCAACATCAGGGCTTTGATCTCTTTATGCAAAAGCCTCTGTTGTCCTGTTCCAGCAGTCTCGGCGATTTGCTGCAAAACACTTAACACTTCGGAAAAACATTTCTCAATGACATTCATTCCTATCAGCATCACGTGTTCACGGTCTCGCCTGTTAACATCTACGATTATAATACCCTGGTTCTGCAATTTTACCTTCCCAACCTGAATATTCATCTCTCTAAATCCAACCTTTGGTATTACCAGTCCATTACCAGCCCATACTTCAAAGTTAAAGCCATCTGGCGCATTAGTAATGTCTGAATCAGCCCAGTACCTTTTATAAAGAACATGCGGGATAGATGTTATTTGGGATCCAGTATCCAGCAAGGCACTAAAGGGAATGCCATCCAACACAATAGGGATCACCGGTTTTCCTCCCACAAATCTATCATACCAGGCTGAGGGGCCTTGAGTGTTCATTCCTGGGGAGCGGTACGCCTGCCCAGGGAATTGTCGTTTAAAGGACACTCACGAGCAAGATGGCCTGGTTCCTGGCAACGACGGCAAATGGGCTGTCCATTTGGTTGATAGCGATCGCTGGGTTGTCCTCTTGCTGCTGGGTATCTTCTGGGCCTCATCCACGGAACATCCTCTTTGCTGGTCGCCGACTTGGTCTTGGGTGCAGGCTTTGACTCTCGCAGTTCCTTGATGACCTTGGCCATGGAGATCACGGTGTCTGTCAGGGCATCTAGCTTTTGATTGATTGCGGCATTAGAAATTAGTTCCCCAGTCTCAGCAGCAGTTGCTGACATGGCAGATGTCGCTGGCACTGCCGGCTGCTGAGGTGCTGCTGCAATGTCCAGAACAGTGGGTAGCTCCCGTGGCTCTTCCAGCTGCTGCAAACGGATAGCTCTATCTTTCAGCTCAGTAAATGTCATGTCAGGGTTCTGCAGCAGTATCATGCTTAACTGTCCTCGATGGGAAGGGGAATGGAGGCCCTCTATGAATTGGTCAAATAGCATTTTATCAGCTCCCGGGGCTAAAGCAGGTTCTGCCAGCTTAAGGGCTTTGAGTGCTTCCTGCAGGTTCAAGGCAAAGTCTCTAGCACTCTATTTAGGTTTCTGGTGGCATGCAAAGAACCTCATCTTAGCCCGGGTATCAACAGCAGATTCAAACGTTGCTTTTAGTCTAGCTGCTAGATGCTCTACAGTGTCCTTATCTGTGTCCAGCCAGGAGTCAGCCTCACGCCGTGCATTGCCTGTTAACTGTCCTATTATCATTCCTACACGCTGGGCTTCAGTGAGGGGGTACATCACATATTACTCTTTTATCTTTTGCATAAAGTCAGTTAGAGTATTAGGCTCACCGGAGTATTGGGGCAGCCACATTGCCCCTGGAGTATACGGCATCAGGAACGGCATTATTGGTGCTGTTCCTTGCGCCGCTGCACCGCCGGGTACTATCGCTGGGTCCGGCGCTGCAGCTCCACCGGCTGCTCCGTCTCCGCCTTGTGCATTGGGCTGCGACATCTTGGGCCCCCTTAGTTAAGGTCCGCCCTCCGTCTTCCGCTTCCATCCGGATGTCTAACAAAGGTTCCGCTGCGCACCAGGGATTCTCTTCCCTTCCGGATGACGTCAGAGTGGTGAGCGGTTTTTCTTCCCGCGCGTCGCGCGCTCTGCAATGGCGGATTTTGACATTTTTAATCTCTGTGGCGCAGTTACAATTCAGCTTGCGCGCGCCCAGCAATGGTGGCAGATCCAAAACAGTCACTAATCACGGCACACAATGCCCGGTACCGGGCACGGTAGATCTTGTTCGTGACGCCAGGTTGTGGAGCTCCTCGGGACGGGGCACTCGGTGTGCTGCTGGGGGATGTCACGGCAGTCCTGGTCCGGACCATGTCCCGGGCCCGCACAATAAAATGGGGGGTTATTTACAGGGGATTTGTCACTCGTGACGCCACCCACTATATGCGGCCAGTAATGGGGGCCGCCGCTACTGCAGAACCTCCGGGGATGATGGGTTAGCAGCTTGGATGGAATAGTTCCTGTGGGCAGAACTGGGTTCCCCGGGGCAGTGGTGGAGGTAGTTAAAGTTTGTGAGGATGTTATTGATGCTGCAGGAGAGTAGGAGTAGCAATAGAGATGATAAGAGTAGAGGCAATGGCAGTCTATGAGGGCAAGCGGGGCTTCAGCATAAGGATGACACACACACTCACGGTTTCTGTTGTTCTTCAAGTCTTTACTGGCAGATGGTATTACACAGTATTGTCCACGGAGTCTGTACCAGGTTGCTCTCACCCTGACCGGGTCCTTGGCTTCCTACTTAAACGCTGTGTGTGGCCCTGCTGCTGCTTGTAGCTATACTGCTGGCCCTGTCTCTGCTCACGGGTACCAATATGCTGGGCAACTTGAGTCCTCTGTGTCACTGACTCCTTCGTGTTGCTTTGCTATGGTGTGGTGAAGATGGTGGACCTTCACTATGCCGGTGTTTACTGTCCTGTCTGTCTCAGGCACAGCCTCGGATCCGGTATCCGTCTTAAGCGCCTCCCCGGGATAAAGCTTTTGGGGTAACTCTTTATCCCGGGTATGTTCCTCTGTTAATCTGTCTCCTTTCCTCAGACCTCTCAGGACCTTCACTGACACTTGGCTCTGCTCCTGCTCCAGACTAGACTCAACTGCAGACTGACTAACTGTCACTGTTGTTTTGTGGTAAACAACTTTAGCTCCTCCCACTAGTGCAGGTGCCACCTAAGCTCCTCCCACTTTCTAGTGTAGTGTTGTGTAGGGATTGAACCTGTGTTGTTTCTGTGGCATATTAACCCTTGGGGTGCCACATTTGCCTTGCGAAAGTATTCACCCCAACTTGGCATTATTTTTTGTTTTTCCGTCTCACAACCTGGAATTTTACAGTTTTTTTTTGTTTTTTTGGGGGGGTTTTTTGCGGCCTTGCACTAATTCATGTAAAGAACATGCCTACAACTATGAACATTGTTTTTTTTATTGTGAAGCAAACAAGAAATAGGATATGATAACTGAAAATGTCAGTGTGCATAACTATTCCCCCCTTTAACCCCTTCCCGACCTATGACATTATAAAACGTCATGGGCCGGTAAGGGGTGTTTGATGTGAGCTCCGGCGCGGAGCTCACATCAAACAGCCGACATCTCAGCTGATGTGATCAGCTGAGATGTCGGGCTAAGAGCTCCGATCGGATCCGGGATCCGATCGTCGCTGTTAACCCCTTGGATACCACTGTCAATCACTGACAGCGGGATCCAAGGCGGCCACGGCGGGGAATGCGCTGTTCCCCGCCTGCTCCGGAGATCCCGCGATAGTATTGCGGGATCTCCAGCGCTCATGTGACAGCCCGGGGTCCTGGCTAGACCCAAGATGCTGTCAGAGCGTAGTTTCCTGTTGTGGACTGAGAGTTGAGAGCAGCACGCTTTTCTATTAGGTAAGCAGTCCTGGTTCAAATCAATACTTGGATTTGATTTTCCAAATTTCATCTTACTTCCACTTTTTACCTCGAGGCGGATGGACTGGGATACAAAGGAGGCTCTCTGGAGGGCACAGTCTATCAATATCTTTGGCTCTGCGGACTCCCCCCTTACCCTTCCCACACCTGACTCCTCTTTAGCGTCCCTTAGTAAGGAATTGATCAACTGCCATAAGCTGGCATACGCACATGGTGGAATGTGAGGTGCCTTGAAGAGTATCTCAAATGTAATATTGTTCCCAGGGGGCTCAGGGTTGCTATATTCCCGGCATGGGAACCTTCACCTGATTTTAAGGTAGTCTGGGAACAGGGTCTGATTAAATGCTCCGCTATCATCATCCAAATACTCCTAGAGCATGATCGTGAGTTATTAGAACTGACAAACAATAAGATAAGAGAACTTGAGACAAAACTCACTGACAATGGGGATACTGCAGCTATTGAAGCCCTTAAAACCAGAATTAAATATATTCTCGACAAATATGAAGAAGAGATCATAGAAAAAAAAAGACAAAAGTTCATTAGAGATCGCACAGATTTTTCACAGGGTACAACGTTTAAGTGGAGCCACCGCGATAATCCACGGGGAGACAGGCACCCCAGACAACCTCATCCTAACGTACCACCCCCAGCCCCTACCCCGGCACCCAATCCTGTAGACCCACCATCTAATAACCAAGACACCAATACAGACACCTCGGATAGTATTTTAGGGGCAGGTGGCAGCGACCCAGATACAGGACCAGAAGGGGCAGAAGGGGCGGTCGGTGGAAGCATAATAACAAGAACTCTGAGGGGACCCTTGTCACGTCTCCCCTCAGGAGGCAGTGGAGGTGCCAAGTCACGAACCCCGAGACCCAAGCCCCCGAGAGCACCTTACCCACAAATGGGGAAGAGGAGACGCATTGATCAACAATAACACTTACCAACCGACTATCAACAATCTGAGAGGCATAGACCAACTACAGGTGATTAATCTTTCTGAGTACATCCTCTCAGATCTTGAGTTGTCGGTATTAGAACGCAGCCTTACTTTTTCCCCTTCCCCCTTTTTTGTAGAAAACTAACCTTGAAAATGATCCATCACAAGCCAGAGTTGGCGCAACATCTACCACAGACTGTACAGACAGTCATGAGGGAACTTATTGCACTAAGCGCAGAACACGACCACCTTTAGGGACGCCGCAGATTCCTCCATCGCAACAAATCACAGGTAACGCCATCTCTGTCCTTGGTCCCAAACATAAAAATCTTTTTTAATCTTGTCAAAAAAGATATAATGTCACTTTGACCAGTAGGCACGGGTCACAACAATTTAACCCTAGCGGAAACAAAAGCACTGAGGGGTTTATCAAGTAATTCCACTTTTTTCATAAAAGAGGCCGATAAAGGGGGAAATGTGGTCCTGTGGCCCACACAGATGTATCTGGAGGAAGCTTACAGACAATTCCACAATCAAAGGTACTACACACCCTTCCCTCCAAACCCCCCTGGCCTTCTCTAATAAATTGGCAGACTAGTGAGAGCGGCACATACGGCCGGTATCATCTCCTCACAGAAGAACCAGTTCCTCATGGTTAAAAACCCCATTACTTCCAGCTTATACCTACTACCCAAGGTGCATAAGAATACTACCAAACCACTGGGAAGACCAATAGTGGCAAGTATAGGTAGCTTAAATGAGAAGGCGTGCATTTACTTGGACTTCTTTCTCCAATCTTTTGTCAACTTTCTGCACCTTTTTTAAAGGACACATCAGACTTCATCAAGTAATGCAGATCAGTGCCCTATACTCAAGGCAACTACCTAGTCACCTGCGATGTGTAGTCACTTTACACCAATATTGAAGATGAACATGGCATTCATGCCACCATGTTCTTTCTTGATGAACAAACGGACTCCAATCAACTCCATGACTCCTTCATTATTGACCTTCTGGACTTTGTACTGAAGCATAACTTCTTCCTATTCAATCGTCAATACTTTCGACAGGTATCAGGGGTCGCCATGGGGGCGAGATGTGCACTGGCCGTAGCTAACTTGGGATGGTGGGAGGACTCCCATGTTTATCCATCATCTACTTTAAGGACCATGTGCAAGTCTGGAAGAGATTTATAGACGATACCTTCTTTATATGGTCCGGTACCAAAACAGAATGTGCTTTCTTCATCGAATGGCTCAATACCAATAACTTGAACATTTTTCTAACCTCCTCGATCTCACAGGACTCAGCCACCTTCCTGGACACAGATATCAGGACTCAGGGGAACTCGTTGATTACAAATCTCCATCGAAAACCCACAGCGACAAACAGCCTGCTTGACTTCAGAAGTTCTCACCCTTACTACACTAGGGCAGGTACACCCACAGGGCAATTTCTCAGGATACGGAGGAACTGTACACACTCTGAGGATTTTAAATGACAGGCTCACTTTCTCTGCAATCGCTTTAGGGCACGGTCATACCCCAAAAGAGTCATCTCCAGAGCCTATCAGCGAGCAAACCAACACACACAAGAAGAACTGCTACCCACCAGAATGAGACACAAGAAGGACCGAATCTACTTCATAGCAGATTTTTGCAACCAGTGGGATAAGGTGAGAAACATTTTACGTTCACACTGGGACATCTTAACCAAAGACTCTCAACTGACTCAATACACAGGAGCTGAACCTCGCCTCACTGCCGGAAGGGCCTCTAACCTAGGTGACATCTTGACCAGAAGCCACTATCGGAGACCAACTACAAGACTTAACAGAGGGATTAGACTAAAGGGTTGCTTTCCCTTCGGGGATTGCAACATTTGTCCCCTGATCATACAGACACCCCACAAACAGAAATACCTTTAGGCTGACAGATTACATTAATTGTAAAACCCAAAATGTAATCTATGCAATCATCTGTCCATGCCCCAAATTGTATGTTGGTCAAACTTCACAGGAACTGAGGAGGAGGATCCAACAACACATATCAACTGTCAACACAGCAGCGACAGATCGGACCAAGGGAAAACCGCTGAAACCCATCGCCGCCCACTTCCTCGATCAACATGGAGGTAGGAGCAACTGCATGGGAATTGTGGGGTTACAGAGGGTTAAGAGTTACGGACGGTCTGAATACCATCGCAAAAAACTGTTAGAGATTGAAGCACGATGGATCTACGAGCTTGACACAGTGAACCCGAATGGAATTAATGATATGCTCCTCTTCACAGGGTTCCTGGGCAAATAATCCAGTTGCATAAGTGAGATATCGGACCCCTTGACAAATATACCACTTTTTAACTTCTAACCCCATCTTGTCATTTACTTACAGTTGATCTACTACTGTATGAAATTGCCTCATCCTGGTCAAGATGCTCTACGATCGGCACTATCAACACCACCTTCGAAAACACAGTGTCTTGCATCTGCTCCTCAGACCTGGGACTTATGATTAACACCTATGATGGACTTTGCCTCTACTCATCGGACCTGGTACTCATGATTGATACTTATGATGGACCTTGCACCAGAAACTATCGATTGGATGGCTCTCTTGAACACTGAGTATATAGACTGTTTCTCCATCACCAACCTAATGGGACCCAGCTTCCCGAAAATGAGTTAACTTTTTGATATAGAGGACTCATAGAAGCACCTTGTCTGACCTTATGAATAGTGGCATAAAAGCCACAAAACACATACACCTAAAGGATCCAGCTATGCTCAGCCACCAAAAATGGACTCTGAATATGGTCTCCTGATTGTCCACCACTGAGATGTATGACCCGCCTCCGGTTATTAAAATGTTGTCGTTGTCAGATATGTGACTTTTGACATCATTTTACCATCCCTCCACTGGTACTGTCCAGAATAACATGTCTAGGTTAACAGATTGATGAGCATATACATGTGTCATTGGTGACCCAATTGAGCACGGCGATGCCTAATAAGATGGCTGGCCAGCCACTATTAACCTAATTTTGTCTTAAGGACATCGCTGGGCTTGATGTGTCACTTTTATCAGGGCCCATTATATCGCCGCTGGACCACTCCTAAGCACTTTAGTGATTATAGGGGGATACGTCAAGGGGATATATGATGTATACCTGATTCCGCATACCCTGATGAGATGCCCACCTTTCCAATATAGCTGGACTGATGAGCTTCTTAACAGTACCCTAGTAGAGTTGGCCATTCGGGGTGTCTCCTGTGTTAACCTCTATATTGATCTCGTTAGGTTCATGTAACCCCATGGAAATTAATGTATGTGATGTTGTATACCCGGTTCCATATACCCTGATGAGATTCCCACCTTACGAATATATCTGGACTGATAAACACAGTACCGTAGTAGATTACAGTACCCTAGTAGAATTGGCTACTCGTGGTGTTCTCCCTGATTTAGCCTCTATATGAATCTCTTATCCCCAGTGTCATACATACTATAGGTTCATGTTACCCCATGGAAATTGACGTATGTGATGTTGTATACCCGGTTCCACATACCCTGATGAGATGCCCACCTTACGAATATATCTGGACTGATAAGCACAGTACCCTAGTAGATTACAGTACCCTAGTAGATTTGGCAACTCGTGGCATTCTCCCTGATTTAGCCACTATATGGATCTCTTATCCCCAGTGTCATCCGTACTACAAGTTCATGTTATCCCATGGGAATTGACATATGTGCCTCACACTTATCATACTGACAGGTCTCCCTTGTGCAGTCACTGATAAATCAACTGCAGGCAAGCTTCCTTATTGGAATCCTAAACTTCCTATTCCCCCTCCTACTTGCAGTAAAATTGCAAACAGGGAGAGAGTCTCCACACACTCACACGGCTGACAGGTGCTGTGCCAGCTAGACCTGCAGCCAATCACTGCACTCATCATTGATGATGCCTCTGGCCCTCCCTATCCCCGCCCCATGACATCATTAGAACAATGGCGGCGCCCATACAGACCTGGACAGACAGGTTATAAAAAACCTTGTGCTCCCCCCAGTCAGCTGTTCCTGACGAAGCCACTGATTGTGGTGACACGCGTTGGGCTTGGTCCCTACTGCCTACACTCCAGGCCCTCATCACTTGGGTATAGTATTCTCTCCCCAATCTGACAACCCCCTGATTAATACACCTGTCTCCCCACCAGTGCATGCTATGTGGCTTCCCAGCACGCACATGGCACTGCACAGATCCTACTGACAGATACATACCCCTCACCCGTGTGGTCAAATTGCTCACCTCCCCTACCCTTCTAAGGGGGCCTCACTCCTTACTGATGGTCCCTGTACGCACGGGTCCATTTTATGTGACTTTACAGCCACTGTGCTGAGGTGCCTTTACTACCTGAAGGGCATATAAGGGTGTTGATTATTGTTATACAGAAAGGTTTCTACGCAGTATGATCACTATTCTGCTAACTGCTTTGTCAATTCATTGATTGTGGGGACTGTGTCATATGTCCTTGGATGACGCCCAATGGGCTGCAGATACACGGAGCCAATACTGTTTTTCTTATGGTGCATAACACTATGATAAAATTAGAGCTGTAGCTTAATACCTCTTGGTTATCTACAACTCTGTGATGATCTGTGATTAATTTACCTAGTTTTTGGCACCCAATCTCGTATATACGGTCGCTTATGTGATGTCATTTTTTTTTGTGTATATTATACACTTAACTAGCTGTGCATAATATAATGTACGGTAATTGTTTTTAACACGAATTAAAGGGATCCTGTCACCCCCAAAACACCTGTAAACCTATTAAAACCTGTCCCTAGAGCATATTAACACTTTCCCTACACTGTTTTTACCTCCTAAATGCAGTAAGTGACATTGGATAAAAACGTTTTATAAGTACCTGATTACTGATGATAATGAGTGACTATCTATTCATAGTCACTCATCAAGACTGCCCCTCTGCTTCATATCACGCCTGAATAGGCGTGATCTACTGCCCAGATTCAAAATCGCGCCTCCCTGCTGTGCCCTGTGTCTTCCGAGGCTGCTGTGTGGCCGGGTGACGCGATCCGCGTCATTCGCGGCGCCTGGTGACGTATTTACACCGGCGCCGCGCTGTCGGCTTCAAAATGCGCACTGCGCATGCCCAATGCGCATGCGCAGTGCGCATTTTGAAGCCGACAGCGCGGCGCCGGTGTAAATACGTCACCAGGCGCCGCGAATGACGCGGATCGCGTCACCCGGCCACACAGCAGCCTCGGAAGACACAGGGCACAGCAGGGAGGCGCGATTTTGAATCTGGGCAGTAGATCACGCCTATTCAGGCGTGATATGAAGCAGAGGGGCAGTCTTGATGAGTGACTATGAATAGATAGTCACTCATTATCATCAGTAATCAGGTACTTATAAAACGTTTTTATCCAATGTCACTTACTGCATTTAGGAGGTAAAAACAGTGTAGGGAAAGTGTTAATATGCTCTAGGGACAGGTTTTAATAGGTTTACAGGTGTTTTGGGGGTGACAGGATCCCTTTAAGGTTTTTTCTGTCCTGCACTAAATAAATATTTGTTTTTTCACCTGCATATTGGCGATGCGCACTTCATACAGAAGCTTTCTTCTTCCCCTTTGCAGTTTTCTGTTGTGGTTGGCAGGCGCTGCCAACCACAACAGGTCCGCGATTGTGGAAGATGCAGGTGAGCTGAAGCTCATCTGTATCTCCCAGAAGTAATTGGACTGTGCAGCAAGGTGCCTCTTAAAGAGGCAGTGTAAAAATAAGAATCAATGAAAAAATAAAGTTTTTAAAAACCTGTAAAAAAAAAAATAAAAGTTCAAAACACCCCCCTTTTCCCCCAATCACAATAAAAGTATATATATAAAAAAAAATACACAATTTTGGTATCGCCGCGTTCAGAATCGCACAATCTATTATCGTATTGAATCCGTTAATGAGAGCCGTAAACTCCATAACGGAAAAAATGGTCCAAACGCCAAAATTCTGTTTTTTTGGTCGCTGCACATTGCTATAAAATGCAATAATGGCCGATCAAAAATGCGGATCCCCCCAGAAATGGTATCATTACAAACGTTAGCTCAAGGCGCAAAAAATGAGAATGCTACAGGTCACAGAACATGGCGCAAAAAGTCCATTTTTGTTTTTTTCAAAACTTCTGAATTTTTTTTCACCACCTAGATACCAATAAAGGTATACATGTTGGGTGTCTACGAACCTGTACCCACCCGAGGCATCACCCCGTCACATTGGTTTTACCAAATAGTGAACATGGTGACTAAAGTACACAAAAAACAAACGTGTCATAGCACTTTTTTTGCAATTTCACTGCATTTAGAACTTTTTTTGCAATTTCCCTGTACACTATATAGTAAAATAAATTATTGCACATGAATGTAAAACTCTTCCCACAAAAAACAAGCCATCATATGTCTATATTGACGGAAAAATAAAAAAGTTATGGCTCTTGGAAGCAGGGGAGCAAAAAACAAAAATGAAAAACAAAAAATTCCCGGGTCATGAAGGGGTTAAAGTCAGTACTTTGTAGAGCCTCTTTTTGCATCAATTATAGCTGTAATTCACTTTGGATAAGTCTCTATTGGTGGGTTTACACACACCAATTTATCTGTTCAATCTCTGAACCAATCTCTGGTTGCAGTGAAATCATGGATACATTGCACCATTTTGTTGCTGTGTACAAATGTAGCAATGTGTCCATGATTTCACTGCAACCAGAGATTGGTTCAGAGATTGAACAGATAAATTGGTGTGTGTAAACCCACCATATGAGCTTTGAATATCTTGCCACTGGGATTTTTGCCCAATCCTCAAGGCAATACTGCTCCAGTTTCTTCAAGTTAGATGGTTTACTCTAGTGAACAGCAATATTCAAGTCTGACCACTGATTCTAAAATAAATTAGGGTCTGGGTTTTGATTAGGCCACTCCAATACATTTTTGCACATTTTCCCTTGAACCAATAAATGTGACGCTAGTTACTACAAAAGCTACTTTATGATACAGAACGTGAAGATAGTGACTACTTAAACTAGGTTGTGACATAGTCACTACTTACAGAAATGGAGGCAGCAGGAAGGGTAGCAAATTCAGGGTCAGTTCCGGAAGAGTATTCAATGAGTAGATATAGACATACTCATGTTACGGTCCAGGTTCAAGTCTTCCAGGATATCACAGAAAGGATCCAGGGATTGAACAGAGGCATATACAAGTCATGTTCCAGGGGTTGAAATACCAGGAAAATAATAACAAGTACAAGGAATAAGCAAAAAATAATCAAGCAACGGTCTAGGTCAGATAACAGAGATCTGAGCAGACACAGGAATGCAGGCCACATAGCAATTTAGACAGGATGTATGACTGGGAGCATACTGGGAGAGGCTGCTCAGCTAAGTAATAGAGTAATCACTGAAAGCTGTAACACCTGTGCAAGCCAACCCTTCCCAGAACCAAAATGGAAGACTGTTCTAAAGATCAGCATACTGACAGCTCAGCACACACACAGGTATGAGTCACAGTCTAACTAGAATAGTGTCTGAGATGTGCTGCAGATCATAACAATTAGGTGATACTTTACCAGGGTCATTTTCTTGTTGGAAGGTAACCCTCTGTCCAAGTTTCATATCACTGATAGACTGGAACAGGTTTTGCTCAAGAATATCCCTGTATTCTGCATCATCCATCTTCCTCTCGACTTGGACCATTTTACCTGTCCCTGCTACTGAAAAATATCTCTGCTGCATGATGCTGCCACCATCTTTCACTGTGCGGATTGTATTCTTGGGGTGATGAGCTGTGTTAATTTAGTACCAGACATAACATTTACCTTGGTGGACAAAAAGTTCAATTTTGGTCTCATCTGACCACAACAACTTTCTCCATAAATTTCAGGAGTCTCCCACATGTCTTTTAGCAAAATTAAAATGAACCTTCCAATGTTTGGCTGTAAGTAAAGGCTTTTTTCTGGCCACTCTTCCATAAAGACCAGCTCTATGGAGTGTCCCATTTTTTGTAGTCATATGGACAGGTTCTTCAGTCTCTCCTTGGAACTCTGGAGCTGTTTCAGGGCTACCATTGGTCTCTGTGCTGCCTCTCTGATTAATGCACTCCTTACCCAGGCTGAGAGCTTGGCATGCAGCACTCTCTTGACAGTTTGTTGTGGTGCCATATTTTTTCCATCTGATTATAATGAAATTGATGGTGCTCTGGGGAATTATCAGAGATTGGGAATGGAGATATCCTTAGTCTTCATGGTGTTGTTTGGTTAGTAGTGCCCCCTGCATAATGGTGTTGCAGGCTCTGGGGTATTTTATAAAAGATATGTATATACTGTCAGACCATGTGACACTTAGATTGCACACAAGGTGACTTTCTTTCACTAAGTATGTAACTTATGAAGGCAATTGCTTGTGTAAAAGGGTGGACCTACAGTCCTGTCCAAGGATGCACATTCAGCTGAAATGCATTGGGGAACAGAGACATATTGGGTCCCTGTACTGTGATACACGCTGCTGGCCAAACAGTAGCTGGCAACTGACGTTGTGGTGCTTGTGACTGAAGGCGGCGCATGACATTGACATTGACATTCAGCTGCCGTCCACTGTGCGCTGGCTACAGAGGACACCGAGTGACATGGGAATGGAGCAAAGGTAAGTAGAATGGCCGTGTGCTTTTTGTAAATTATACATTAGAGACAAAACAGGAACATATATAGTAGGATTGTGGATCATGTATGGCTGTGATATATATATATATATATATATATATATATAAACACAATAATCCTTTTAAGCAGCAAGCCTTTTGGGTGCAGCTGCAGCTCGGCTTACTTCACAGCCTTAATACATACAATTCAATGAAAGTTCCACTGCAGCACTCCTTTGAAAAACGATTTTCCTTTATTCCTGGCTTTGGTTAAAGATCAGGCAGGAGATGGCCATAATTATACAACATATAAGACTTCAAAGTAGAATCATTTACATAGGTAGATCATTTATATGTGGTATATTATTTTACAACAGAAATTTCATCTTATAAGCAACATTTAAACCAAACGGTCTCAATGTATTTAATTCTTTTATCCATTTTAATTCTTTTTCTTTCAATAATTTTTCCCTATCACCACCTCTACGTATATTTGGTACCGCGTCTATGATTCTCCATTTTAAATCACTTTCTTCATGTTCTTTGTCCAGCCAATGTTTTGACACTGGTAATCCTTTAATTTGCTGGCGTATACTGTATCTATGCTGTGTTAGGCGTATTTTTAGCTCTAATGTGGTCTCACCCACGTAGTAAAGCTTGCAGGGGCATTCGAGTAAATATATTACATAATTAGAAGAACATGTTACGAACTGTTTAATTTCATATTTTACTCCGGTGGCATGGTGTATAAAGTGGTCTCCCTTTATTATTTGTTGGCACGCCAGAAGCCCTATACATGGGTAACATCCTACCCTCTTTTTGCCAGTTATAGTGGACTGTATCTTCTTTTTTGCACTGCCTATGTCTGCTTTTGTTAATTGTTTTTTTAACGTATTCCCCTTTCTGTATGCTATGAGGGGAGGGAGTTTGAACTCCTGTACCTCTGGGTGGGCATTCGTTAACCCTATCCAATGTTTCTTAATAATTTTTTCTGTTAATGGGGATTCCTCACCATACTCCATTATTAACGATATTCTATTAATGGTCGTATCTCTTTGTTTTTTTGGTTCACGTTTTTCAAACTTTCTTTTCTGCTGCAATAAAATGTTATTTGGGTACCCTCTTTGTTTGAATTTTTCTATTAATTCTTCAATGGTTTTTTCTTTTTCATCCTCCTCACTGACAATCCTATGTACTCTAGTCATTTGTCCTAGAGGTACAGCTTTTATTGTCTGAAATGGGTGATTACTTTTAAAATGTAATAGTTTATTACGGTCTGTTGCTTTGACATGTAATTTTGTTACCAACTTCTCATTTTTAATTTCAATATTGACATCCAAAAATTGGATCTCTTTTGGTGAATAAACTTTTGTGAATTTTATAGTTTGATCCACTCCATTTAGAAAACTGTGAAATTCCTCTAATTGATCTAAAGGACCCCTCCAAATCAAAAACGTATCGTCTATATATCGACTCCAGTTTATTACATTTTGGTAATATTTTGACGTATAAATATGTTCTTCCTCTATTACCATCATTGTTAAATTTGCGTAAGAGCACGCCATGTGCGCACCCATGGCGGTCCCAACTTGCTGTTTATAATATGTATCCATCTCCTGCCTGATCTTTAACCAAAGCCAGGAATAAAGGAAAATCGTTTTTCAAAGGAGTGCTGCAGTGGAACTTTCATTGAATTGTATATATATATATATATATCAGGAGTGCCATGTATATCAAGATGGGGGACATATATGTACATACAAGGAGGAGGACTATGTATATGAGGAGGTGATATAGATATATATATATATGTATAGATGAAGGGAAAAATAACAGACAGCACTACCTTTAAGCTTTTGGCTGGCATCTAATGGCCAATACATGTGCTAAGAGCCTTAATATAAGTGTTTTTCCCCCAATAACATTTTTAACATTTTTCCATCTGAGTTTTTTTGAAAAAACATTTTAGTTTTAATTTGTCTTAAAATAAACCATATTTTACCATCATTTAAAAACATTATTGCATGCATATTATTGGCATCAACAGTGTGCTGCTACAATTTAATTATATATATATATATTTCAGTAGGAGGATTACAGGGGCCGGTCTACATTGAAATTTTTCCCCAGGGCCCATCAGACTCTGGTTATGCCACTGCGATGGGGTAAATACTTTCACAGGGCCCTGTACATGTATGTCCTGATGTGAAGTAGCCTAAAACAGTAGGCGTTCTTCAAGGAAAAAAATGGAAAAGAAACTCCAGCTCACCTGTCCTGAGAAGAGTGCTTTGAATGCATGTTCTAGAGAATAACCACCAGAAAGTGAAAAAAGAGCCCAACGCCTCTAAAAACATACTTTTATTAAAGAATTGTTAAAAAAATCATAAATGTCCACACATGCTGGGTTTATGTGTTTCTGGGCAGGAGTGCCCCTCATGGCTGCATTCACACACAGAGTATTTCCTGCATTTTTTTATGCACACTTTTCCCTCAAAAGCGCATCTGCATCTGCGTTTCCGGACAAAGTGAATGGAAATTCACTTTTGCTGTTCAGATGCTGCATTTTTTTCAGCTGTGCTTTTGGGGCCAAAAATATGCTCGTAAAAAGAATGAACATGCCAATTGTTTGCGCAAATATGCGCGCTTTCTCCCATAGACCCCATTATAAGCGCTGGCATTAAGCATCGCCATTCAGACAATGCGCAATTCCAGCACCTATAATTGCAGGCGCATGAAGAAAAGCAGGATGTGATGTCACACAGGGGGAGGAAGAATGTGTTCCTGCCCCTGTGTGACATATTGGGGCTGATGTTTTGCTTTCCCAGTGTATTTACATACACTGTGAAAGCAAAATAAAAGCGAAAAAAAATGTTTTTTTACCGGTGCAAATTAGCGTGGCAAAAAACGCGGGAAAAAAGCGCAAGTTATGTCACATCTGAACGAAGCCTAATTATAACCTCAAAACCAGTTACGAGTAAAAGGAAATGCATAAACCCAGCATGTGTGGACATTTATGATTTTTTTTTAAACAATTTTCTAGTAAAAGTCTGTTTTAAGAGGTGCAGAAGGTATTTTCGTTAGGAGCTCTGCCCCTGCCAATCACAGTGGAAGCAATTTGTTAATATACAGCTCAGCTACAACTGTTTCTGCTAGAACTCAAGCTACTGTAGCTCCAATTCCAGCAGCTTTACCCATCAGATGTTGAGATGACGGCATCAGGGTAGTCTGACAGAGGTAAAATGATCCATTATGGTACCTTTACACGCGGTAACATTTCTAGGGTGTCTACAGGTAACTTGCTGGCTGCAGTGAAATCATGGAGACATGATTCCATTTGTACACAGCAACGAGATAGAACCTTGTCTCCATGATTTCACTGCAGCCAGTAAGTTACCTGGTGACACCCTAGAAATGTTGCCGCGTGTAAAGGTACCTTTAGACAAGACTGCAATGTGATTGTGGTTGTGATAATGGCTTGTTATTGCTGCCATATACCTAACAACAGCCTCCGGGTTTGCAATGTTCAGATGCCTGTTAGTCTGGGATGATGCATTACACTACTGCACATGCTCACAGGCATCCATTGTAACTTTGTAGGATAGGTTTCTGGATTTTAAAATGGTGAAGAAGGGGTTAAAAGATTGCATTGTCTGGTCAATAGTGATCATTTCTGATATTTATTGGTCAACATGTTTCAAAGTTAGGGCCCTTTCACATCAGCGTTTTTTTCAAATCGCGGCAGATGCGGTGAAAAAACCGCATCTGCCGCGATTACCGCATACCGGCTGCACTTGCGGCGCGGTTGCGGTAAATGCCATACAAGGTATAGGCGGACTTGCGGCAGGTGCGGGAAGTGCGGTTTTGGCACTTGCGGCAGGTGCGGCCGCGAAAAAAACGCGGCTGACAGCATTTTTTTTCGCGGCTGCACCTGCCGCAAGTGCCAAAACCACACTTGCCGCACCTGCCGCAAGTCCGCCTATACCTTGTATAGCGTTTACCGCAACCGTGCCGCAAGTGCAGCCGGTATGCGGTAATCACGACAGATGCGGTTTCTTCACCGCATCTGCCGCGATTTGAAAAAAACGCTGATGTGAAAGGGCCCTTAGACTTCTTCATCAGGAAAAAAGTCACTTCAGAGGAGAAGTCAACTCCTTCCTCACCATTTTTAGCCAGACCTACACACCGGTGGATTTTTACAGTCGAAGATACCATACATGCTATCAAGGTGGTTGTGGCTGTTCACAACCCAGAAAGGTGAGCTTTTCCAATTTCATTTTATATACTGATTCATCTTGGATCCCTTTCAGTGCTTTTTATATCCTCATCTCATATACTTTAGGATAGGTTTCTGTCAGTGTAACAATGTGACAGACATTTTAATTCTTTGGTAATTATCTCTCTAGACAAAACAAAAGTGATTTGAGAATTAAATGTATTTAATAATTTATTTATAATGACATTTCCTTTAGTTATAATATATATATATATATATTTTCTATACATGGAGAACCCCTTTAATGTTATAAAGAGTTTACAATGCTGTGGAATTGTAAGCAATAGGAATATCCTGAATACAGTAAATGGTCTGAAGGGTTTTTTTCATTGTCATTCAGATTATTTTTCTCATTGTCTCTTAGAATATCTGATTTAGAGTAGATGGCTGTGAAGACACTTCCCATAACACATTGTAAATGACTATCTTAAGTTTCAGCCACCACTAATAGTGGTTGTTAATTAATAGAAACACTAATCTGAATATATTCTCTATTTATTTATTTGATTTGATCTATGTCCATCCGTAAAATGCAATCTGATGCACAGTATATCTACGGTAATATATAAAGCTGAATGTGTGTATGTGTGTATGTGTATGTATGTAAATCCGGGATTGGCATCTACACCGTCGCAACTACAGCCACAAAATTTTGCACAGTCACACTTCTGGACCCCGAGAGCGTCATAGACTATGTTGTGAGGCGAAATTTTAACCCTGCGCGTTCTAGTTCACCAAACAATTTTGCCCCTATCTACATAATGGGGAAAACGTGAATGGAAAAGTGTTGGAGGAAAATCGACAACTGCCAGCTATAGCCACAAAATTTTGCACAGTCACACGTCTGGACCCCGGGAGCGTCATAGACTATGTTGTGAGGCGAAATATTAACCCCGCGCATTCCAATTCACCAAACAATTTTGCCCCTATCTACATAATGGAGAAAAAGTGACAGTTACACCCCAGGGACACACACACCACACAGACAGACACAAATGTGCACAAATCACCTAACACAACTCGCCTCATACGTGTGCTATCTTTAATTTCCTAATATAAACATCTGATTAAAAACAACCAATGTGCAACACATGTGCCATATAGGGAATTAAGGCAAATGTCAGTCACATGAGCTGTCTATTATGTGTATGTGTGAGGTAACATATACTGCCCGGACAGGGGGAGGGTTTACTATTGGCTGGAGATTTATTAGGCTGCCTATAGCAACCAATCACAGCTCAGCTTCTTTTTTCTTACAGGTCATTAATAGGACATATTCAAATTCTATTTTGTTACAGCTAACAGCAGTTATTTATTAACCCGGGCATAGCCGGGTACTACAGCTAGTCTAAAAATATATCTGAAATGCCACTATATGTTCTATGTAGGAAAGGGAAGAATACCGCTATGATTGAACATTTAATAACAACTAATTTATCTAACTCTATCTAACTGGACCGTAGTAAACAAGCTGGGTTGTGGTGATGGCAAGTAAACCAGTGAAAACAGAGTTTAAACAAGTTAAGAGAAAGGAATTGAGAATGTGTGTGGAAATACTCTATAATGTTTAGTAATAACTTTATTTTTGAGTGATGGTCTCTCATTGAACTGTTCAACACTTAGTTCTGGCCAGAAAGGCATAGTGCCTTTTCATAGCTCAAGTCCACACATCTAGCCAAGTCCCCACTTTCATGTAATGTGCCATGGCATAACAGGGCAGCACACGGCTCAGTGGTTAACATTGCAGTTTTGCAGCCCTGGGGTCTTGGGTTCATGTCCCGCCAAGGACAACATATTTAAAAAGTTTGTATGTTCTCCCAGTGTTTGCCTGGGTTTCTTCCAGGCTCTCCAGATTCCTCCCACATTCCAAAGACATACTGATAGGGAATTTAGATTGTGAGTCCCAAAGGGGACAGCGATGATAACATTTGTAAAGAATTAATAGCACTATATAAATGAGCAAAATAAACAGCTACTGCCCCATACCGCATCACAGCACACAAAAGCAAAAGTAAAGCAATAACTTAATTAATTACAGCTGTATCTGAGAACCTACATATTGCATTTATGTGCATAAAATAGTTAATAAAATATAATTAAACCACTTTGAATTATGTTTTATTATAAAAGCATGAACTAAAGTACCATATACACAAAATTCTAAAGTGAAGCCTGAAATATATTAGACAACTTTGCAATAGTAAAGTGTATACTGGTTGGAAAGGGATTCATTGGCTGTGAACACAAGCTACATAAATCTTAGTATTAGAGGCCAGATTAATATACTATCAAAACAATAAAATATCAGGTAGACTGTGAAGTAAAAAAACAAGGACATCTAATTTCAAGTGTTTAAATAGTTAAAATGAACAAGGACCTATAAGAGGTCAGTGTACTTTCAAACCACTTCATTTAGAACAAATGACAAAAGCCTATATGCTTTTAACAGGCTTTATCGTTTAAAGTAAAAATGCAAAACAGGATTTTGTAGATGTATAATACTACTTCAAACTGTAACCTAAAACAGCTGTGTCCAAAGTAATCCCTGATATAGAATAAAGCTTATTGGAATGGCGCGTTTCCTTTTGTCTAATTTGTGGCATTGAGGATATATTTCACCACATTCTTCATTGTATGTGTCTAAATCCTTAGCAATTTCCTTTTTACTACTGAAAGAGTTGATACAAGGTGCATTGCAGCCACTAATTACGCCTATATGTAATTCAATTTACAAGACAATTTCCATGTTCAAGGGCTCATTCACATCTGCGTGTGAAATATCACTCCATTGTTGCTCCGAAAGCTTCTTTGAGTGAGATATGAGTGACATGTGAGTGCTATGTGAGTCCAATTTTTCCTTTGCCTAGTGTATGTGCCATCTGTGTGACATCAGTGTGTCATTTGAGTGACATCTGTGTGCGGTCCATGTGCTGTGCATTTTTAACATCATCTTTTTATACGCTATATTACTCTGTGTACATTGTGTTTTATTCAGCAAGAAGATAGATGCTAAATACATAGACAGATAGACAGATAGATAGATAGATAGATAGATAGATAGATAGATAGATAGATTGATAGATAGATGTGAATCAGCTATATAATGTTATATCCTGCTACATATTCTAAGCATGTGTGGCGCCCCACTGGTCGGGACACCATGTAGGGGTACTGCACCCAAATAAGAGTGTGTAGTATTCCTGTGACCAAGGGAACTGGGATGGTGCATAAAGGATCCTCACAACACTCATTCATACACACCCTAGCGTAGAGGACCATGGGTGAACCTGCTGTAGAGAAGACCCAGTCCTGTGGGAGGAGTCAGGTGGGATAGCAAGGTGTATGGGTGGGAGAACAGTTAGAACAGTCAGAGAGTTCAGTGAGAGAGAGACAGTCAGCTAGAGACTGTAGAATGAGAGAGAGACCCTAGGGGCACCAGGCATTTCGGTGCACCCAAATCTGGACCCGGTATGACTACCGACCAGAGTAGCCTGGTCCTGGGCAGAGAGCCGGCTCTGGTGTGAATGTTCATCCCAAAGCCATTAAACTGGAGGCCCCGAGCTTCTGTAGGAAGACACGGGCAAAGACCCGATGCATCCCTTGAAAAGGCATACCAATCTAGGGTCAAAGGGACCTAAAGGGGAGTCCTCCACCAAAGACCCGTGGAAGCCGGCTCGAGGCTCTGCGCATGGGGGCTCTAACGGCAGAAGGAGAACAGAGTGCAGTGAGGGACCAGCAGGAAACGGCAGGCACACCACCAAGGATCCCAAGTGAAACATCCCGGTTCCCTGGTGACTACCCAGGCTAGAGGAAGACCCGAGTGACTGTAAGACCTGTTAATTTGCTTGAAGAACTGCAAGTAAACCGTTCACAGTTAAAGACTGTGTGACATACTTTATTTTCTCTCGCTTGATGAGCTGCACACTTGCTGCAGTGAAAAGGACAAGTGACTGTGCCATGTGGTAAGCTGCCTCCCTGTGTGACAACAACTACTACAACTGCTCGGGGATTCCGCTCCACCTACGGGGAGCGTAACCATCTTGCTGCCCAAACATCAACCCGGAGGTCTGACCCGCAGCATCGGTAACCATACCGGAACAGTACAAGGCATCACAAATAATTTTTATTATTTTTATTGACTCTTTTCAGTGACCACCAGAACCATGGGACCGGGCACAGGCACCAGTGACATCCTACGTAAATCAACACCCAGAACCAGGTACCCAACGGCCCTGGGGCAGGTCACTTGCACCCATTTAGTGTCTTTCATATGGCACTAAAAGGTGTGTAGCCTTGTATTTAGCCGCAAAATAAATTACTTAATAAAGAAAAACACGTGAGGTCCCCCCTACTTTTGTTAGCCAATTTCCACCCTCGGCCCAGAGAGACAAAGGAAGGGGCAAGGAGAGTGGAGTAGAAGGAACCTCCCACCAGATAGCTGAGCCAGGAGACATAGCGCCCCAATATTTTTTGGCAAGGGCTGACACTAGGGGATCTGGCATACAGGGCCCCTTGAGCAGAATCATTGCTGGGAGTGATGGTGTTCTGCCCCCAAGCAATACCACAATCTGAAGTAAGTTTCTCAGAGTGCATTACACGGCCAGAGCACCTGCACTAGCTCCACCCTCTGGAGGTGACACCCCACCCTTCATAGCTAGTGAGGGGCGATGGGTGACCTAGCAGTTTGCCAATATATACCTAAAAGTGCAAGAAAATCACTCTGATGCTGAAGTATGAGAAGGATTTACAACCCTGACCAACGGAAACATGCCACAATGCCCAACAATATTCAAACCACCAGACCTGACAAAAGGTCATGCTGATAGCTGGGGTCTGGTAGTCACTGGCTTCGAAACCCCATGGTTATTGGTCCCTTTCCAGCCTAAAATTGCAGGCTTGAGCCGTCCCAGGATTGGCATCACCATTAGATGCATTAATCCTGGTGCTTCACCCCAGCTCTTCGCATTGCCCTGGTGCAGTGAAAAACAGGGTATTGATATTTGGGGTTGATGACAGCTGTGTAAAGTCAACTGGAATCAAGCCCAGGGGTGAGTAATTTTAAGGTGTCTATCAGATATCCAAAATTACTAACCCAGACATTAAAAATAAAAATAAACACACCAAAAATATTTTATTTGAAAAAACACTCCCAACACATTCCATTTCCCCAACTTATAAATAAAAATCCAGTTCCCATAAAGAAATTTGCAGTAGTCCACGGATTCCGACGTAGTCCACTGAATCCGAAGTAGTTCACAAACGCAAACCAGTAAGACATAAATAGATAGAATTAGTAAAGACATAAGACGACTTCATTCACTAATTTATTCCCCATCCAAATCCAAAAGAGGACTGACATAGTCCCATGGAAGTCCCCCCGCTGACTCACTCTGCCAGCGTATAGAGGAACATTCAGTAATGACATCACCCAAAAGCTAGAAGAGCAGCCATCGCCCAAGTCCCAGCTCTCAGGTGAACCTCGGCAAGAGGCGGCAATGTGACATATGGTGACGTTAGTGAGTTTACTGCACAATGTTATTTACAACTTTGCCTAGCATGAAACTGTCAAGAACCTCCCTCCACATGGGGGAAAGAGGAAAATTGAGAAGAGATGTCTTCGAAGGTTTGTGCGAATTATGGGTTCATGATATCAACAAGTTCCATATGCTGCACACTAAACCAAGCAGAGCTTTATGAGCCAAGGCCAAGGAAGAAACCATTGCTGAAGAAAAGACTTAAAGAGAAATGACTGATCTTTGTAAAAGAGTACCTTGACAAACCATAATCATTCTGGGAAAATGTCCTGTGGACACATGAAACAAAAATAGACAATTTTTGGCAATGTAAAGCAACAGTTTGTTTACAGATGGCACAACTAAGTTTATAAAGAAAAGAACACCCTACCAACAGTTAATTAAAGATAGAGAACCCATATTGCTGTGACATTTCTTTGCTACGTCTGGCACTGGAGGCCTCGACTGTATAACAGAAATCCTAAAATCATAGAATTATGAAGAGATTTTAGAGCAAAATATCTTCCGCAGTGTAAGAAAACTTGTTTTGAGTTAAAGATCTTGAGTCCTTCCGAAAGACAATGACCCAAGGCACGCATCCAAAAATACACAGGAATGGTTGAAAAAGAAGAAAATGCACTGTTTTAAAATTTCCAGCAATGAGCCCTGACGTCAATCTTATCAAAAAATCTTTGGGGTGAGCTGAAATCTGCCATTGGGAAAAAGAACCCTGCAAATATTCAAGAGCTTGAACAAACTGCAAAGGAAGAATGGGAGACAATAGCAGCTGACTTGTGTGTATTTTATACTTCTATATTTTTACACATTTCATATAAATTAAATGTCATCTTTTTTCATAAATAATAATTAGTTTTGAGATTTTTGGATTTGTGTATATTTGATCAGCATCTTTTCCATTTTTTTTTCATTTATTGATGTGTATATATATATATATATATATATATATATATTGTGAGGAAGCAAGGGGAATGGTGGTAGAGGGACGCTATGTTTCCCCAAGGATGGTGAGCTACTGCATGTATGGGACAGGAAAAGCTTACATGAGCATAGGTGAGGTAGGTGTGGCCACAGTTACTCAGAACGGTGGCTGTTGGTAGAGCCTGTTATGGGACCTCATCTATGAGGAATGGGTAAAGGTTTTGGGCGGGCCTCCATTCCTCATCTCCCGCCCCAGGTTTTGAAGTAGCTAGGAAGGAGTTCAGCAGGTGGGAGAGATCAGCCCGGCGGAGACACCTGCCAAGGGAGAGGAGAGAGCGTTTTTTTGTTTTGTTTTGGGTGCCGGAGAAAAAGTAGCCGGTGAGCACACAGGGAGTGTGTACCGGACCCCAAGGTGGGGTAGGACCCCTAGACGAGCTCCAGGAGGAGCAGGTTTAGGGCCGAAGCTATTTATTCTGATGAAAGGACTGTTTCTGTTTTTTTGTTTTGCCACTGTGTGCAATAAAACACACTTGCTTTTGGACTGAGCCTGAGTGTCACTGCCTTACTTGCTGCTGCTATAGAGACTGTTCTCTGCAATATATATATATATATATATATATATATATATATATATATATATATACATATATATTTGCAAAATGAAGACTGCAGCACTCAGGTTCTGGATGTTTTCTTTTGCCTTTAATGGCCTTCAGGCATGGTGCAGTGATGTTTCGGTCAGCTTGTGACCTTCTTCCTTCTTCCACAAGCTGACCGAATCGTCGCTGTACCATGCCTGAAGGCCATTAAAGGCAAAAGAAAACATCCATAAACTGAGTGCTGCAGTCTTCATTTTGCAAACATATGGTCTGTATAGTGGTGGTTGATCCCCATCCAAGGACTGATATAGCACCTAGCATATTGCTATAGAATTGCTGCTAGATAGATAGATAGATAGATAGATAGATAGATAGATAGATAGATAGATAGATAGATAGGTCCTTATGAATAGGTCCTTATGAATAAAGGCTGCAGCACTCAATTTCAGTTGTTATTCGCCTTTAAAGGCTACCTTTGCCTGAAGGCCATTAAAGGCGAATAACAACTGAAATTGAGTGCTGCAGCCTTTATTCATAAGGACCTGTATATTATAGGTGGCTGGACACCACCTCAAGGACTGACAAGCACCTAGCTATAGCTACAAAGAAACGCTGCTCAATAACCATTATTTGATAGATAGATAGATAGATAGATAGATAGATAGATAGATAGATAGATAGATAGACTGTATATATACTGTATATATTTGGATTATTTTTTATTATCATTGCTTTTATTTATTTATATTTATATCATAGATTTTATTGCTACCATTGGTTTGCATATATATGATTGTATTTATGTCATGTTATGCCACCTTGCTGGCATCTGAGTCGGAGTGGAGCTTTCTGCCCTTTACAGATCCAGCCTCTAACCCATCCATCTGGCCCACCAAGAGTCACTCTCATTTTATCAGTCCATAAAACCTTTGAAAAATCAGTCTTAAGATATTTCTTGGCCCAGTCTTGATGTTTTATCTTATGTTTCTTGTTCAAAGGAGGTCGTTTTTCAGCCTTTCTTACCTTGGCCATGTCCCTGAGTGTAGCACACCTTGTGCTTTTTGATACTCCAGTAACATTGCAGCTCTGAAATATGGCAAAACTAGTGGCAAATGGCATCTTGGCAGCTTCACATTTGATTTTCCTCAATTCATGAGCTGTTATTTTGCGCCTTTTTTGCCCAACACGCTTTTTGCGACCCTGTTGGCTATTTGCCATGAAACGCTTGATTGTTCGGTGATCACGCTTCAAAAGTTTGGCAATTTCAAGACTGTTGGATCACTCTGCAAGATATCTCACAATTTTGGACTTTTCAGAGCCCGTCTAATCTCTCTTCTGACCCATTTTGCCTAAAGAAAGGCATTTGCCTAATATTTAAGCACACCTTATATAGGGTGTTGATGTCATTACACCACACCCCTCCTCATTACAGAGATGCACATCACCTGATTTACTTAATTGGTAGTTAGCTCTCAAGCCTATACAGCTTGGAGTAGGACAAAATGTATACAAAGTATCATGTGATCAAAATACTCATTTGCCTAATAATTCTGCACACAGTGTATGTTTTTTTATAGGTTTTATTAGGGAATTTTTTCTTCCGATTCCAGATTATGATTAACAGGGTGCAACATGCACATAGAACAATAGTCTGTATGCTGACTTGCCTATACTACAAATAAAGTAGAGAAAGGCTGACATGCATATTTTATAATAATACCGATACTCTTATGTTTGGCAGGGATTCCATGATTAATTCACTACGACTACTGAGCTCTTTTGATGGACGATGTTTTCGCTTGATTACAAGTACTTTCTGTATTACATAGTTGGCTATTTTGTGTTATTTTTTTTAAATATTTCTGTGTTTTTGTAATTATATAGGGACTTGCAAGTGTGAGAAACCTTGACTTATGAGTTGCAAGCTTCCGTATTTTGGCCTAAATATCAACTAATATCTCACATTTTTATGCACATTTTATACATTTTTTCAAGGTGTTTTGGGGCCTCCTGATTTTAGGTGGTATATTGGTGAGCTTGTCTTGTGAAATACACTCATCCCTACCTGGCATTATTAATATGCTCTTGTTCAGACACTTTGTATACATTCATGCATTGTTAACTAGCCCATCCTATCTAGAGTCACTAATAGGCTCTTGCTCAGACACCGTGCATACACTCATGCATTGTTACATAGCCCGCCCTACCTGGAGCCACTAATAGGCTCTTGTTCAAATACCATGTGTCTATGTGACAAGCTCTCTATGCATGCCTCATTAGTGTGTGTCTCATGCAAGCAGCTGCTCTCCTCTATTTGGAAGTTTGTAAGTGGCTATTCTACCAGAATTATGCACAAGGGCTGCACAACTCTTTATATTAGGAGATTCTCTACACCTTGTTTGGGTGTAGAGCCTCTCCTAATATAGAGATTAGGTTGGCTATGGTGAAAAGTTTGTGGCACAGCAGATCACTGCTGGGTCTCAGCTGATGTCACAGCCGAGATCTGGTGCTCAATTATATTGATCGCAGGACTTAGAGGATTGGGATAGCACTCCCTCTCCCTTCTGATCGGTAATTACAAGGGCTCGAGCATCACCATAGTTACTCGACTTCCAGGTCACCAGACCACGGCAAGCCTCATGGATCATACATGCAGCATGAACTGTGAGGCTTGTGAAAGAGCAGCTGACAGCTGCACCATAATGCAATGATTGAGCATTGCATTACAATGTAGCTGCGATCAGAGCTTTAAAAGGTGATGTCTCATAAAGAGACTACCGTAAGTAAAAATGGTAAAAAATTAAGAAAAACAAAAAACATTTAAAAAAACAGAAAACAAGGAACAAAAAATAAAAATTATTCCAATAGATAATTATATTTATATAAAAAACTACACATATTTGGTTTTGCCACATCCATAACAATCTGCTCAATAAAACTGTCAAATTAGTTAACCCTTCAGTCAACACTGTAAAAAAAAATATACCGTATATATAGCAAAAAGATGTCTTTTCATCAAACAGCTGACAAAAAAAGTGGAATAAATTGCAATCAAAAAGTCATATATACATAAAAATTGTACCACTAAAAATGTCATCTTGTCCCACAAAACCAAATCACCAGACAGCTCCATCAGCAAAATAATTAAAAATCTATAGCTCTCAGAATACAGCAATTGCAAAAACTGGTGTAAAAGTGACAAAACATAAAAAAAACTATATATAAATGTGGTATCGCTGTAAGCATAGTGACCCATACAATAAAGCTATCTTGTCATGTAACAGCTTAAAAAAATTCCTGAATTGATGTTTCTTCTTGATTGTGCCTCACAAAAAGCAGAATAGAAAGTGATCAAAAAGTATTATGTGGCCAAAATGATACATAAAAAACCTACAGCTCATCCCATAAAAAACAAGTCCACATAACTCTGTTGGCAGAAAAATAAAAAAATATTTTTCAAAATTAAGTGATACAGAAAAAATCTTTAAAAAGTGTTTTTAGTGTGATAGTAGCAAAAACTAAATATAAAAATGATATAAATCTGGTATCGCACTAATCGTACCAACCTAACAAATAAAGCTGTTTAACCCCTTATTCTGCCAGGTGAATGAAGTTAAAAACATGATTTAGACAGAATTTCCAGTAGTAGATTCACTGTAATGAGGCAGAGGAAGTCACTTTGAACTTCCCTCTGACCTGTGATCTGGTGGTGTCCATATTTTTATGCATACTTTTAGGCATGTACAAAAGAGTGGTCAACCACAATTTTATGCATCATTGAGAAGACAAACAAAACTGAACAGAGAGAGAACCACGTCCAGAGTAACTCCGCTGCATTATTTGTGAATGGTTCAGGGGGATTCACATGAATCACATATTTCAGAGATGTTGCTGGCAACTAAAATATAAGTGCTCAGCATACAGTCATGGCCAAAAGTTTTGAGAATTATACAAATATTGCTCAGGAATGGCAGCAGGATGGTGTGAGTGCTTCTGCACGCACTGTGAGGCGGAGACTCTGTGAGCAAGGCCTGGTTTCAAGGAGGGCAGCAAAGAAGCCACTTCTCTCCAGAAAAAACATCAGGGACCGACTGATATTCTGCAAAAGGTACAGGGAGTGGACTGCTGAGGACTGGGGTAAAGTCATTTTCTCTGATGAATCCCCTTTTGATTGTTTGGGACATCTGGAAAACAGCTTATTCGGAGAAGAAGAGGCGAGCGCTACCACCAGTCTTGTCTCATGCCAAGTGTAAAGCATCCTGAAACCATTCATGTGTGGGGTTGCTTCTCAGCCAAGGGAATCGGCTCACTCACAGTCTTGCCTAAAAACACAGCCATGAATAAAGAATGGTACTAGAATGTCCTCCAAGAGCAACTTCTCCCAACCGTCCAAGAGCAGTTTGGCGCCCAACAATGCCATTTCCAGCATGATGGAGCACCTTGCCATAAAGCAAAGGTGATAACTAAATGGCTCAGGGAACAAAACATAGAGATTTTGGGTCCATGGCCTGGAAACTCCCCAGATCTTAATCCCATTGAGAACTTGTGGTCAATCATCAAGAGACGGGTGGACAAACAAAAACCGACAAATTCTGGCAAAATGCAAGCATTGATTATGCAAGAATGGACTGCTATCAGTCAGGATTTGGTCCAGAAGTTGATTGAGAGCATGCCAGGGAGAATTGCAGAAGTCCTGAAGAAGAAGGGTCAACACTGCAAATATTGACTTGCTGCATTAACTCATTCTAACTGTCAATATAACCTTTAGGTACTCATAATATGATTGCAATTATATTTCTGTATGTGATATAAACATCAGACAAACACAAATAAAAACCAGAGGGCAGCAGATCACGTGAAAATATAATTTTGGTGTCATTCTCAAAACTTTTGGCCATGACTGTAGAGCTGAGGATAAATGTGAACTGATCCAAACACACAAGTATATTACCAATAATTTTACTTGTATACACCCATACTCATCTATTATTTAGCAGGGTAGTACTTAGTTGATTTCTTACTATATATTTTTATAGGTACAGGCCATCGACTGTCATATAGAGCACATTGACACTAACAGCATACCGTATATACTCGCGTATAAGCCGAGTTTTTCAGCCCAAAAATTGGGCTGAAAAGTACCCCCTCGGCTTATACACGAGTATATACGCCGAGTACACAGGCCGCCCGCCTGCCCACCACCATCAGTATACAGGAGCCTCCCCTTGCAGCCCAAACCTGTAAAGTAAGATCCTTATACTTACACCTGTGGCCGTCCCCGCTGCCGACATCACGCTCCTCCGGCTTCATCCGTCTTCTTCCGGCTTCCTCCGATGGGCGCAGGCAATGACGTCATTGTCTGCGCCAGAGGAGGAAGAAGACGGATGAAGCCGGAGGAGCGCGATGTCGGCAGCGGGGACGGCCACAGGTGTAAGTATAATGATCTTACTTTACAGGTTTGGGCTGCAAGGGGGTTCCCTGGATACTGGTGGGGGGGCACCTGTATACTGATGGTGGCGGGCGGGCGGGCGGCCTGTATACCTCTGGGGCTGCTGCTATATATACCTCTGGGGCTGCTGCTGTATATACCTCTGGGGCTGCTGCTGTATATACCTCTGGGGCTGCTGCTGTATATACCTCTGGGGCTGCTGCTGTATATACCTCTGAGGCTGCTGCTATATATACCTCTGAGGCTGCTGCTATATATACCTCTGGGGCTGTTGCTATATATACCTCTGAGGTTGCTGCTATATATACCTCTGGGGCTGCTGCTATATATACCTCTGAGGCTGCTGCTGTATATACCTCTGGGGCTGCTGCTATATATACCTCTGGGGCTGCTGCTATATATACCTCTGAGGCTGCTGCTGTATATACCAATGGGGCTGCTGCTGTAACACTGCTGGGGCCTGTATATACCACTGGGGAGGCCTGTATACCACACTGCTGGGGGCTGTATATAGCACTGGGGCCTGTATATAACACTGGGGAGGCTGCTGTATACTACCACTGGGGAGGCTGCTGTATACTACCACTGGGGAGGCCTGTATACCACACTGCTGGGGGCTGTATATAGCACTGGGGCCTGTATATACCACTGGGGAGGCTGCTGTATACTACCACTGGGGAGGCTGCTGTATACTACCACTGGGGAGGCTGCTGTATACTACCACTGGGGAGGCCTGTATACCACACTGCTGGGGGCTGTATACCTGTGCTGGGGTCCACCCTCGGCTTATACACGAGTCAATAGGTTTTCCCAGGTTTTGGGGGCAAAAGTAGGGGGGTCGGCTTATACACGGGTCGGCTTATACACGAGTATATACGGTATTCATTTTATTTTATTGGCAAGGTCATTTCTATTTTTAAGACAGGGGTTTGAAGGGTAGTAGTGTTATTATTCTGATTGTGGAAAATTACTGCTTGGGGGCAAGGCAATGCTCAGAAGGAGCATTATTAAAACTCAAAATTGGCTGTAAAAGTAAGTAGACACCATGTCGTGTTTGGAGAACCCCTCATGTGCCTAAAAAGTGTGCCTCAAAAGTGACATCATTTTCGAAACTAGATCCCCCTCAAGGAACGTATCTAGATGTGAGGTGAGCACCTTGACTTTTAGAACATTGAGTCATAAAAATAAATAGAATCTAATTTTTCCATATTGGATTTCAATGATTTGAGGGTGCCATGTCACATTGAAAAAGTCCTTGAAGTGCGAGAATCACAGAAATACTCCACAAGTGACCCCATTTTACAAATTGCACCCATAAATAAATTCATTTAGATTTGCAGTGAGCATATTGACACCACAGGTGTGTCACAAGATGTTATACCATTAGGTGTTGAAGAAAAAATACTTACATTTTCACCACTAAATTGTTGTTTTAATTCCAGATTTCCAATTTTGACAAGGGAAATAGGTAAAAAAGTACACAATTTCTCCTTAATATGACAATACCAACATGTGACTGTACAGTGTTGTTTGGCCACACACACCAGGGCTCAGGAGGGAAGCAGCACCATTTGATTTTAGTAGCACAGATTTTCCTAAAATAATTTGCAGACTCCATTTGCAAAACCAATAAGTGCCAGAACAGCAAAAAAAAAACTCAAGTGACCACATTTTGGAGATTACACCCCTCCAAGAGTTCATCTACTGTATGTGTGTAGTGACAATTTTATCTCTGGAAAACACCCATAGAGACAAGCACAGTGAATGTGTCAGAATAAAAAAATGCAAATAAGTCCTTAAAGTACCCATTATATTGTACTGCTAGTTCATTGTACCCAGCTTGTGCTTCTAAATAAACATCCCATAAATTAAGCAGGCTTCCTCACAATAGCAATGCCAAACTTTTGGACATTAACTGTGGTTTAGACTTTGTGGGGCTCAGAAGAGAAGGGGGTCATTTGGATTTGAAAGAGAAGGTTTTGCTGGTTTTCTTTTGGGGGCGAGGAGTCCTAGTGCTTTTTCAGAGCCTTTGTGCTACCTGTAACGTGGAAGCACCCTAAATTTCCGTTAACAGATGATGGACCTTGGTGGGGACTTTCTTTTTTGAGCATTGAGTTGAATGCTAATGGTGGAAATTTGGGTACAAAACATTTTGGATTAGTTCAAATTTATCCTCTGCTGAGCACTTACATTAGGGTCTATAGCTACATCTTTAAAATATATGATTCAGTTGAAACACCCATTAGATCCATTCACTAATAAGGCGGCAGAGTTACTCGACTCTACTAGTCCTCTATTCAGTGGAGTCCTTCTTTTCAAACGTGCACAAAACTGCTGATGACCGCACTTTTGTGCACGCGTAAAAAGACAAGGAAAAAGATGGACTCCGCTGGATCACTGGTCAGATGAAAGTTAAAAGTCGCTCCCTCTGCCTCATTACATTGAATTTTCCATTGGGAATTTTGTCTGAATCACATTTTTCAGAGAGTTACATGGAAACGCCAAAGCAATTGCTCAGTGTAGATCATGGGAGAACTGTGAACCAAGCCTTTCTGCGATCTTTAGTAGGCTAAAAGAACAAATCAACAACAGTTGAAGAATTCGCTTTTTTACTATTTTTAAGCTGTTCTCCTTGTGGTGTAAGTGATAAACCAGCTTTATTCATCAGGCTGGTATTATTACAGTGATACTAAAGTTGGTAGACAAAATAAAAAAACTGAAATTGTGGTAATAAACTTCAAGCACTGATTAGACAAGAATGACTTTCCATCTGTCAGGATTTGACCCAGAAGTCGATATCCAGCATGTCAGGGCAAACTGCAGAAGTCTTGGATAAACTCGATGAATTTGTCAATAAAGGTGTAAAAACTTAAGAAATGCTTATAATTAAATTTCAGTAACTATAGAAACATTAAAAGAGCTAAAAACATAAGCAACAAACCATGAAAATCAAAATTTGTGTCAGTCACAAAACTTGGCTACAAATATACTACTGTTTGTTCCATTATATACTGCTGATCAAAATGAGAGAACACAGAAGGTCCTTAATGTTAATATCACTGTGTTGTCCTAGTGAAAATATCCTAACATGAGTTAGCAGTATTTTAAGCATATTTCATAAATGTAATATATTCTAAAGCTCAGAATAAAAATGTAAATGAGATAAATGAAAAAGAACACAGATCAAAATTGTAGAACACTTTCAGATACCTACAAGTTATTGCTGTTAATCTGGCACCTGGTGCTAATTTCCCTAATTATCTGACAAACCCTATTTAACTGATAGGCTAACTTTCCAGTTTGCACTCACTTTTTCTAAAATGGTGTGCAACTCTGGCAGAAGGTTGTCCAGATGAAGGACAAGGGGATCACAATAACAACCATAACAACAAGAAGTTGGTTGCCCCAAGCCTGATTTCTAGAATATTGCATCTTTACAAAATCACAAATCCTTTCAAGTCCCCCAAGAAAGCTAGTCACCCTCGATAGACAAATGCAAGAGAGGACAGTATAATGCAGAGAACCTACATGGATAATCATTTTAACGCTGCAGCTCGCCAGTCCAGCACTGAACAGGGTAAGGGATCTGTCTCATCACACGGTGTCATGACATTTAAAAGCATTTAGAGTGAAAGTCCACTCTGCAGTCACCAAACCTATCATTAGCTGAAAGAATAAAAAGGCTAGACTCACCTTTGTGTGAACAGAAAAGAAATATCCACAGTTCATTTTAGTGATGAAAGCAAGTTTAATTTATTTGGGTCTGATGAGACACATTATGTTCGTCGATAAACTGGGGAAAGACTGAACCCAAAGTGCGTAAAGAAGTAAGTAAAAGGTGGTAAACTACCGTATATACTCGTGTATAAGCCGAGTTTTTCAGCCCAAAAATTGGGCTGAAAAGTCACCCCCTCGGCTTATACACGAGTCAATACGGTAATATATGTGGTGGGGGCTGTGTCCGGGTGCTGGAGAAGCTGGAGGAGGCGGGGGGGGCTGATGAGTGAGCGGCCCGTCACATGGGGCCGCTCATTAGATATGCACGGCTCCCCCTGCCCATCACAGCGGCAGGGGGAGCCGTGCATACAGCCCCCCAGTGTATACAGCAGCCCCCCAATGGCACTAGCCCCCCCATCATTGTAAGAGCCCCCCACACTTTGCAGAGCTCCCCCGCTGCTTCATCTTACCATCCGGGGTCTTCGCCGCGGGCACTGCGCGCTGTGTTCAGGTCTCACGTGACCCGGCGCGATGACGTCATTCCACTGCGACCGCCGGGTCACATGAGACCGGGAACACAGCGCGCGAGGAAGGACTGGAGGACCCGCGGTGAAGAAGACCTCGGATGGTAAGATAAAGCAGCGGGGGGGGGGGGCTCTGTAAAGTGTGGGGGGCTCTTACAATGATGGGGGGGCTAGTGCCATTGAGGGGCTGCTGTATACACTGGGGGGCTGTATACACTGGGGGGCTGTATATACCTCTGGGGCCTGCTGTATACCTCTGGGGCCTGCTGTATACCTCTGGGGCCTGCTGTATACACCCTGGGGCCTGCTGTATACACCCTGGGGCCTGCTGTATACCTCTGGGGCCTGCTGTATACCTCTGGGGCCTGCTGTATACCTCTGGGGCCTGCTGTATACCTCTGGGGCCTGCTGTATACCTCTGGGGCCTGCTGTATACACCCTGGGGCCTGCTGTATACCTCTGGGGCCTGCTGTATACCTCTGGGGCCTGCTGTATACCTCTGAGGCCTGCTGTATACCTCTGGGGCCTGCTGTATATACCCTGGGGCCTGCTGTATACCTCTGGGGCCTTCTGTATACCTCTGGGGCCTGCTGTATATGCCTCTGGGGCCTGCTGTATATGCCTCTGGGGCCTGCTGTTTATACCTTTAGGGATGCTGTATATACCACTGGGGAGGCTGCTGTATACTACCACTGGGGAGGCTGCTGTATACTACCACTGGGGAGGCTGCTGTATACTACCACTAGGGAGGCTGCTGTATACTACCACTGGGGAGGCTGCTGTATACTACCACTGGGGAGGCTGCTGTATACTACCACTGGGGAGGCCTGTATACCTGTGCTGGGGTCCACCCTCGGCTTATACACGAGTCAATAGGTTTTCCCAAGTTTTGGGGGCAAAAGTAGGGGGGTCGGCTTATACACGGGTCGGCTTATACACGAGTATATACGGTAAGTGCCATAGTTTGGGGAATGTTTACTGCTGCAGGGGTTGGACCTCTCATACAGCTATTTGGCAGAGGGAATGCAAGTGTATATCAGAACTTGGTTGCTGATTTGTGTTCAGCACTCTAGCAGTCAGCAATTTTCATGCAGAACAATGCCCCCTATCACACAGCAAAGCGGGTAAAGCAGTTTCTTGAAACAGAAAACATTGAAACAATGAAATGGCCAGCCCAGAGTCCTGATCAAGACATAGACATCCTCTGGAAAATCCTTGGTGACAAAGTTATGGCCAAGAAACCCACTACAATAACAGAACTGTGAAAAAGACTGTAAGAAAAGTGGGCCAAAAATAAAACCAGAGCAGCGCGAGAGACTAGTGATAGCCTGTGGCCGCAGACATTTAGAGCAAAGGCCTGTACACTCCCTACTGATTGGTGACTGTTGTAACCTTCACAAAGTTCAGTTTTAATCTTTCTCTGTGCTACAACAATCGCTCTTCTCGAATTATGATCATCACATTTTGTGTAAAAAATAAAGTTTTAAGATGATAAACTTTGGTTATTCTGGGAAAACACTGTCCTAGTGGCATGGTTTATAACTTACACAAAAACCTACAAATGCTGATCATTGTAGATTACATTCTGTCAGAAAAAATCAAGTGATCATACATTTTTCTTTATTTTTGATCGCCAGTGTATTTCCCATTGAGAATAATAGAGAAAAATGCAAAACCACATGGTCATCTTAATTTTCTTGTACGTCCATGAAAATGCAGTACTGCTGATATTGCTGGAACATTTAGCTCGGCCCATTGAAGTTAACTAACTAATAAAAAATTGTGGTAGATACGGGCTCAAAGAGACCCATGTCTGCCTCGTATGACGCTAAGCTAAAACTGAGTTGCATTTGTACCAGTGGGTGGGTGAATACTGCTAGGGAGGAGTTACTTTTGTGTTTTTTGCATAGTGTCAGCCTCCTGATGGCAGCAAGCATACACCCAAGGTCTTCTTGTGCCCCCCAATTGAAGCTTCACGAAAAAGATTTTATGGTGAGTACCAAAAATCCCCTTACTTGTATGTCCATGAAAATAGGTTAAAGCATTAGATGAAAGGTGGTAATTCGTGCGCTGCCGTCTGTCCGTTGGTTCCAGGAAATCCAAGGAATCACAAGACGTTAAAAGTAATACCTTTAATGTATAATTCTTACGCGTTTCGTGGTACTTCAGACCACTTCATCAGAGATCCACAAGGTCCATGAAAATGCAATACAATGCAAACCTGACAAAGTGTGGCAAAAGAATACTGAATTTTTTTTGTATGTCTTACTGAAATGAATCTACGAATATGTCATATATGTCTGGTTACAGTTTTTTTTTTTTTTTTACAATTCAGGCATAGTCCAGCAAAATGTACTGTACACATGTGAACTTAGCCTAATAAAAACTTTTATATTTTTATGCTTGCAGAGGTAGAAAGCATATGCGTCTACCAAACATACGTACTGTACCTCCCATACTTCCAGTATTTGTTTTAGTGTTTAAAGGAACACTATTCCTAAAAATAAACATTTAAATGAAACAATAAATATGGTTTGTTGGTCTGCAGAATGCTAGCAGTTTTACAGGTAAAGAATATTTATACCGTGTTAGCCAGTAGATAGAAAAATATATTGCAATTTGAGAATCCTCAGTGGTTGAAACATAGCAAGCTTTCGGGACACTGAGTTTCCTTCTTCAGGCTGGTAATGACACAAATTGTGAAGACACATACATTTATACATAAGCTATAGAAAGAAAAAGAAAAAAAAAAAAGGAAAGAAGAGAAAAAAAAGAAGAAGAAAAAAAAAAAGGCAAAACAGTGTTAGATGCTCTGGTGGATATGACGGGTGACGCAAAGCAGAGAGGGGTTAACTAAGTATTTTCAGGTCTCCATGGGTTACTAACCATCTACCTAATACAATTGGATCCGCTTATCTTAGAAATCTGGTTTCTCTATCTCTGCTCCTCCAATCCTCCCTAACCCCTCTCTGCTTTGCGTCACCTGTCATATCCACCAGAGCATATAACACTGTTTTGCCTTTATTTATTTATTTATTTTTTTCTCTTCTTTCCTTTTTTCTTTCTATTGCTTATATATAAGTGTATGTGTCTTCAGAATTTGTGTCATTACCAGCCTGAAGAAGGGAACTCAGTGTCCCGAAAGCTTGCTATGTTTACCATCTTTTCAGTTAGCCATTAAAAGGTATCAACTACTGAGGATTCTCAGATTGCAATATATTTTTCTAGCAGTCTTAAAGGAATTCTGTAGAGGACAAAGGTATTAATCTAATGATGGCAGATAGAGAGCAGCAGGGATGCTTCTGTCTTTCAGATGCACCCTGGATAGAATTTTTTCTTTCAGCCAAAACTCTACAACATGCTTTAAAAACTCTTGGTTCACTTTTCAAATTTGTTTTTATGGCACAACCACCTTGCATTTCTTATGAAGTTGCTTTAGCTATTTTTTACTGAAGGTATGTTCACTCAGTTTTTTTCAGGACTTTTTGGAGCAGAAATCTCCAACTCTTCAATCAAAACACATTGTTCTTTAACTCTCATTGTTTTAGTTTTACTGCAGAGATTCTGTTCCTAAAGTTATAGAAATCTGCTGAGGGAACAAGAAAGAGCTTGTCACTTCTTTGAAGCAAATCCTGAAGGAAACCCTTCCAAACTATCAAACTTCACAATCAAAATTATTAAAAAATCCACTCAGGATAAAAAAAACGCTTCAAAAACTGTTGAAATCAGCTTTAGGAAATGCTTCAAGAAAAATAAAACTCATTGAAATCCTCCATTAAAAAAGGAGAGTTTTCTGTAGTGATTTCTGCTTGAAGAATCTTGCTTTTTTTTACCTCCACATATCCTAAGGGCCGCTTTACACACACCAACTTCTGTGACCAACTTCTGAACAGATCTCTGGTTGCAGTGAAATCATGGACACATTGCTCCATTGTACACAGCCACAAAATGGTACAATGTGTCCATCATGTCACTGCAACCAGAGATCTGTTCAGAAGTTGGTCATAGAAGTTGGTGTGTGTAAAGCGGCCCTAAGGGTATCTGCATACGATGTCTTGTAAAATCAGGCGAACCCATCAAGTTTATCAAGCAGGAGACTCTTCGGGTAACTAGTGTTCTTTTTTCCCAAGGTGTTTCTTATGTAAATTTTTGGTCATTTCCTGGTTCTTGCAATGATTTTGGCTTTTGGTGGATTTTCTTAGGGTTCCCTATGGTTTTTGTGTCATCTTTTTTACTATTGTTTTTCAGCATTTTTTTTTTTCACTTCAATGAATAACAAAGAAATCTCTAGTTGTTTGTTATGCAAAAATGATGGGAAATTGCTCCAAAAGACATTCAGATATCCTCCCTCCATGCATCTTTTGAGCTTTCCTATTAAGGGTGCGTTCACACGCCACGTATTTGCTGCATATTTTTACGCGAGTGCTCTTGCAGTTTTGTAGCCAAAACCAGGAGTGGCTGATTAAAACCAGGAGTGGCTGATTAAATCCAGAAGTGGAGCCCTTGTTTCTATAATGCTGGTTTCACACTGTAATTTTTTCCCTGTGTGCCAAAACCAGGAGAGGAACCCGGAGAGGAACTTTCAGAGAAAAACTATAAGGCTGAAGGCACACTGTGCGAGGGACTCGCGCAAGTGCAATGCAAGGGAAACTCGCATTGCACTCGGACCAGTGTTGCCCTATCAGGCAGGGGACACAGGTGCGAGTCCCACGCACTTAACTCGCATTGCGAGTTAGAAGCGTGTGCAGTCGCAGCATGCTGCGACAGCATGCGATTCTGACGCACCTGAGGGCAATACAAGTGTATTGGGGTGATAACATCTCGCCCCCATACAGCACACGGTGCGATATTCGCAAGAGTGTGCTGCCCAAATCGCTTTAAACTCGCCGGCTGTCAAAGCCGGCAAGTTTAAAATTACCGGTTTCCCGGTACAGTAATGAATCATCTTGGACCGCTGTGTCAGCGGTGCAAGATGATTAATAAGCACCCAGCTACTGGCCACCTCTTTGTCTTTTTTGAGGTTAAACTGCATATGCAGCATCCGTGCAGCATATGAGCACAGATGCTGCATATGCGGTAGTTAACCCGGTAAATAAAGGGTTAATATGTGTATAATATGTTGGCATCATGTCTCTAGGGAGTGTCCACCCTCCCTAGAGACATGGTGCCTAAATTCATTGGTGGTTCAGGGGTTAATTGTCTATATTTCTGTTTTGCCGGCATTTGTCGGCTTTTTCTAATCATTGCAGAATGCCGGCGGCTCCTGTCAATGAGCGCTCTGGTATGCTACGCAATTAGCATAAGCACATTGCTGGGCAGCGTCCTGAATAAGGAGCTGTCCCGGGTACTTATGCTAATTGCATAGTGAAGGCACCGCTTTCAATGGTGCTGAAGAATTCAGCATCACCTCCATGACCAGGGCACATTGAAACTCCAATGCCCTGGCCATGGAGGTGATGCTGAATTCTTCAGCACCATGGAGAGTGGTGGCTTCACTACGCAATTGGCGTAAGTACCTGGGACAGCTCCTTATTCAGGACACTGCCCAGCAATGTCCTTACGCTAATTGCGTACCATACCGCGCTGACAGCCAGGAGCCGTCGGCTTTCAGCAATGATTAGAAAAAGCCGACAAATGCCGGCAAATCAGAAATATAGACAATTAACCCCTGAAACACCAATAAATTTAGGCACCATGTCTCTAGGGAGGGTGAACACTCCCTAGAGACATGATGCCAACATATTATACACATATTATCCCTTTATTAACCGGTTTAACTACCGCATATGCAGCATCTGTGCTCATATGCCGCACAGATACTGCTTATGCAGTTTAACCCCTAAAAAGACAAAGAGGTGCCCTTCAGCTGGGTGCTTATTAATCATCTTGCACCGCTGACACAGCTGTGCAAGATGATTCATTACTGTATCGGGAAACTGGCACATTCATACTCTTGCAGCTTTGACAGCCGCAGAGTTTGAATATGCCGGTAAATGCTGCCCGCAGTTCTTTAGGACCGTGGACAGCATCACAATCACGCACCACATACGCACTCACACCTCACAATTGCAGCACACTCACATACATACAGCCAGCCACACTCACCACACGCACCACACACACACCCAAAACACGCACAGCTCTCTCATTCCTGTCGTGCATCAAACACACTCTGTGTTTGAAGCACGACAGTGTGCCTTCAGCCTAATTGAAAGATTGACACCTGTTCTGGGTTTTGGAGACACTCCTGGTTTTGACACACAAACCTGATCGAACCTGATCAGGAAAAAACTGCAGAGTGAAACCAGCCATAGACTTTTCCTCTGATTGTTCCCACTCTTGGTTTGTGGTTTTGGCTACAAAAACTGCAACAGCACTCGCGTAAAAATATGCAGCAAATACGCAGTGTGTGAACGCACCCTTACTTGTATTATAAGGTACAAAGCGTCTTGCGAGTGGAAAATGCCATAAGATTGGACAAGTCACTGCATTTAATTACGTAATTTAATTGAAAATATGAATACTTAGAGATTTGTTTTCTAAGTATATAAATAAAGGAATATAGATGGTTTCAAAACCACAGTGGGGATAAATGTTATCATGGAATTGTCGTTATGGTTATAAGTCCCACTGGTATTTTTTGTCTATGAGTAAAAATAATAAGTTATCTATGTGTAAATGGTTCTTGATTTACTAGGTATTTATTAGGGGTAACAGCACGTTCCTGTCACTGCATTGATAGTCACGTCCCATAAATCACACATCATGCGTCACAAATGTTTGTCAGTTTGTTATTTTGCACTGAAGGTTTTAAAATGTCGGAAGACCCTTTTATCACCGCTGTTACCTTTACATTTAATACACTATGTATTAGCAATCCAACTAAGATGTCATTTATATCAAAGACTATATTGAAGATTTATAGGCTCAAGATATAAAAGGCAATGGGAGGAATAGTTCAGGTGACATTAAATTGTCAATCTACAATCTCGTTATTTTAGATGTGAAACATTCACTTGTAAATATTTGCATGATAATACTTTTAGTATATGGCACATTTCCACTGATAATATAACTTTTTAAGGTATTCTGACATTTTTTTATTGTTATATCCTGTAACTATCCAGATGTTTTATAGCTTTCTCCAACTTCCATTAAATGAAGTGCCTCAAGCGCAAGGCATTATCTTTTCAAATAAAACATAAGAAAGCATGACTTTTAAAGCTAAAGTCATATTTATGGCATGTTTTCTTTATAAACACAATATATCTTATTTAATTTAAATTCGTACAAATAGGGATGATGTAGCAATTTAAGAATAAAGTCAACCCTCAACCATTCGGTGACCTTAGCAGATGTGATCTAAAATTAATTTTAATATGTAGTGACCGAAGAATGCCTGCAGAACTGAACAGCACAGCAACTACCAGACAAAGCAATTAAAGATTTTAAGGCTTTATTTATTACTGGTTCTCAACATATTCAATTGCCATTAAGTTTAAAAGCCAAATTTAAATTGGAAAGTTAAATGTTATACTTCAGGGGAATATAATAGATCTGTAGTGAGGTGTGAGAGTCAAATAGACACAGGATTTGGCAGATAACCAGCCCACCTTTAAATCCAGACAAAAAGCCACGTGACAATATGTTATGTATACACACAAAACAACGCTTTAAAAAAAAAAATGTTAGTCATCAAGATAGTCACAAAATAGTACGGCTGAAAATGACATTTTAAATTTTAAATATCCAGACGTTTTCAAGGGAATGTGTTTATATTTAATTTTTATTTTAGTTATTTTTTCACATTTATTTTTATTTTTTATAATGTAATCAGAAATCTTGCTATATTGTCTCTGGCCTCTGAACCTAATATTAGACCTATACATCCTACACCTTCAGGAAGGCCATACACACTGACTCAGGCTCCATTTAGTTGTATTGAAGACCCGTTGAGAAAGCTGATTCGAAATACACATTAGGGGTGGTCTATATTCATGATCCCACTTTGGTAATATGAGTTAAGGTTTTTTCCCATATCTTAATTTTTTTATATCCACTATTATGGCTATTGAACCTTAAAGAGGTTTTCCCAACTCCAAGATCATATCCCATTATGTAGTAGATATAATAATATTAACAAATACCTCCAATCATAGATGTAGCGCAGTTCTCTTGATTAGCTATGTTGCTTACCTCATGTGCAGGGCATTGCAGTAAATTAGATATCCATGGTCACAACTACAAGAAACTAACTAATGAGTGGTCATAATCATGGAGATTGTATTGACCATTTCATCTACCCAGATGTCATTTTGGGGGGAATTTTGCTCAGGCGTTTACACTTTCTAGGAATTATACTTATCATATTTATGCAAGATATTAATAATCTTCTTTAATTTCTATGACTTCATTTGCATGCAAATTTGGTGATGCGTTATACCTTAAGGACATTGCAGGAATACATAAGGTGGATTATACATCCATTTACCACATGCAAAAGGACCCTTTTTCCTTCCTGACCACACACTGGATTTTTTAATATAAAATAATACAATTTGTTATATTTGGTCACATTTTGGAATAGTCTCTTTTGCCTATAGGTTTATACATATGGATATTTACAACAGATTGTATTGAAGAATGTCAGGAGTATGATCTTGATTAGGGCAAATGCTATTGTGAAAGGAGAGGGAGCAGGTGAGCTGTGACACCACATTGTGGACCCTCTGTTACCTACTGCATATAGAGCTGCTACCTTTCATTGTAATCCCCCCTAATATGCTGCTGTTTATTGATTTTACATAGAGATCGATTGTAGTTATCTGTAATAGTGTTTTTGTTATAGTGCAACTGTCATTTAAATTTTCATTTAATAGTAATGTAGAGCAAGTGATTAGAATCAACTTTCACATATACTTTACATATATTTTATTAAAGAAATCAAGAAGAAAACCATTTTAAAAAAACTTCCGCAAGATGTCATCAGCGGGCTATGTGTGAAGCTCATTCTCTATCACCTCCGTCTTCAGGGGGCGTGGCCTGAACTGCATTTACAATACAGATGATAAGACTGTCAAATTACCTCATGCCGACATCGTGCTGAGCTCAAACAGCTCCTGACATTTCCTGTGAGATCTGATGTGTGCTGTGTGATAATACCGAGCAGAGCATTGTGAACAGTTTGCCAACATGAGGTAATTTGACCGTCTTATCATCTGTATGGTGAATGCAGTTTAGGCCACGCCCCCTGAAGACAGAGGTGAGGAGAATTAGCTTCACACACAGCCTGCTGAGGATATCTTGTGGAAGGATTTTCTAATGGTTTCCTTCCTAATTTCTCATTAATAATGTATATGTGAAAGTTGATTATAATCACTTACTTTACATTACTAGTAAATAAAAATTTAAACGACGGTTACGCTTTAAAGAAAAAAAGGCTTTGACATACTGACTGTGACATTGGCTTCATTTCTATTCTACCAACGTTGTTGAGGGCAGCCTTCTCCTAATCATCAAGTACTAGATAAAAGATAAATCAGTAAGAGAACTTGCAGCAACTTCCAGGCTGAAGACTTTTTACCACATGCCAATGAAAAAAGATGATGAGTGACCTACACCAATCAACTGTGAATACTTACATTAAAGTGAAGCCATGACTAGATTGATTTGAGACTGCGAATATTTTGGAGGCAATAGAGAGGTTGAAGAGTCATCTTTCATTGAAGACGTGAAAGTAAAGTAACTTACCATCATCTGACTGTATATATTCAAAGTACACTTCATTTGTCTATATATTTTTTTAAATGTTACTAAAAAAAATAATTAATGAAAATGATAATAAACTCATCATGATTGTCTCCTGGTGGCTATGGGATTACACCCACCCTTTTACTATATAGCTGGGATCCTGTCTACCCATACATGCAGATTTTTAATCGCACATAGAGGCATTTCAGGTTAGAGATGCACCTGTTTGTTGGTTATCGGGCTCATATACATTGGCCAATACATTAGGTAAGTGTCTCCTTTATTCAAATATACCTACAGCAGTAATGCATGTCATATTTTCTCTATTCCATTTTACAGTAAGCAACGTGTATTTTTCACTTTTTATCTAATGTTCCTATTGCAGTAATGCATGCCCATAGTCTCTTTATTTAATTCTGTGTTCTAGTGTACAGATGTATATCTTTTTGAAGTCATGCTTTTTTTAGCCGGCACCTGTTCACATTTATTGGTGTTGCCAGTCAGTCTTTTGTAAAATTCCTACCTAAACTAGAGCCCCAAAAACTGTAAAGCAAACGTTAAAGCACCACTCCAGCATTCTTTTTAATATTGCACTGCTGGAGTGGTGCTTATAATCAAAGTACCATTACTCCTGTTTTATAAACACCTTCCGGCGGCCTCACATTTTTCCAGTGCCATTCTGGTGCTTCTACAGAGATTTGTGACCTGCCAGCAGCTCCAGTGTTTCAAAGAGTGCACCAGAGTTCACAAATCATGGGGTTCTTGTGACGTAACCGGTCTGTCACTGTTAGTTTGTGCACAGTATTTTTAACTTGTTTGTATTTATCCCTTTCTCATGTATAGCACCATGGAATCAACGGTGCTCTATAAATTATTATTAATAATAATAATAATAATAATAATGTAACATCTGACTTTCGGTCAGTCAGAAATTATGTGTACAAAATGGTGCAGCGGGACTGGAGCAGCATCAATAAAAGGCAAAGATGACGGAAGGCGAGTATATGATGGGGATCAAGAGACTTACATTCAAACTGCAACTCCAGAACTGAAGAAAAAACATGAAAAACGCTGGAGTGATGCTTCAGCAGAAATTACAGAATGTGCTTGGATTCTACCAACTGAAATACAGAGAAGTATGAGAAATCTGATGCTCAATTTAGACAATTGCACTTTGTATCTAGTTACGGTTCAAAATATCATGTTAATAGGCTGGGGAGAAGGGGTGTAGCTTCGATGCATTCAAAACCAGGATTACTTGGAGGAGAGTGACTAAGTGCCTACTCAGTCTTCACTAGATTCTCTGATGTTGAGGTTAGACTTTGCTGATGATAGGCACAAGATACCGATCCAGGGCAGAAGAGGTTGAATAGGGAACGGCGAGAATAATGGGTTGGAAACCACTGGCTCTATGGGACTAAAGGAAGGGTAACCCCTGTAGCTCAAAATAAAAAAGAAAACCAAAGCTAAAAATATCTGATAGGGTCAAAATCACCAAAGCCCAAAAAACAAAATCCCTTTAAAAATCTTAAGTTTATTTATGTCATTTAAAATTGATAAAAGCCAAAAACTAATGCACTAGAAGTTATTAAAGGCAAGACAGCATGTGGGTAGCTGACTGGACCTAGTAGGTTCAAGCAATCTGTCAACCAACATATCACAGAGGTTGGCACCCTAAAATTTGATTTGGCACCCTCACTCTATGGGGGATAGCCCTGGACACCCTAAACTCACCCTAATAAGATATATCAATGGTTCAATGGCAACTATCTGATACAGCATGAACCATCCCATCCTGTCTTTTTTCTTGCAGACATTCGGCTCGCGAATGCCATCGCCCAATAGTGGTTGCATGGGCATAAGGCCAATTGATGACAAATGTACCTGAGGCAAGGTGGTGGCATTCATCTTCATAGCCAAAGAAGGTACTGGTTATCGGTGCTATGTCAACTGATACATCCTGATGCGTGACCATCTTTCCAAAGGACTCTGCACAATCTATGCTGGGGAGGACGTCACCTTCATGAAGATGATGGGCATCAAGGGGTAGTTTGTGGTTGGCGTAAGATGGATAGCCACCGCCGATGAGTTTGAAAACTGGAAGCAGGAGGCCAACGTGGGAAAATGTTGCATTGGATGGAGGCCAGTTCTTTCTTGGTTAGCCAGCCATCTGAACTCCCCAAGGGCCATCGATCCTGAAGGGCCTGACGGTGTTGCCAAAGTTGCTTCCATCTCTCCTAGAGGGGGTGGTCATCCCCTAATTCCTCCACAACCTTAGGGAAGTCACAGTTTGTCACGCTGCTGGGAGCTGTCCAGTGCCTACTGTCTCACCATATGGATGATGCAGTCACTGATATTCCCCCCATATGCTGGGACTATTTCAGCTCTTTTTTTGTTCTCATTATTTTTGGATGCTTTTTCTAATTACTTTTTAAATATTTATTGGTGTGGTTATTTGTATCCTTACTGACTTAGTTAGTAATATCTGATTGACACTTCAACATTACTAACTGCTGGTCTTGCTGCCAGCTGAAATTACCCAGCTGGCATCAACTTCAAATACCATTACCTTGTTTGCCAATACACCAGGAAAGCGAGAGAGCCAGGGTGAAGCGCCAGGAGGGCGCATTTAATTGGGGCGCAACATCTGAGGAGGCTGCAACCTGTTCATTTTTTTTTAAGATTTTAAAATCTTTTAAGATTTCAAAGATTACTCAACTTTTCAGCTATTCAAGTGGGTGGGAGGATGAATGAATGGATGTAAAGCAGAGATAGATTTATAGATAGATGGACAAAATAGATTTACAGGTAGATAGATGTCAAACAGTTATATATTGTCCCACCCTCCTATATATTAAAAGCTTGCACCCCTTAGTACCATGTTGCACTAAAGGGTGTTTTATTCTGCTGTGTAGCTTTAAAAAACTAATTAATAAAAAATAAAGCCGTTGGGAACCCCCAATTTTTCTTCGCCAGCTAGGGTACAGCAGACAGCTGCAGCCTGTAAATTATGTGAGGTGTTTTAGTCATACTTACATCTGCTTAAAAATTCCACCTTAACAGATGAACAAATAACTTGGACTTTATATGTTTAAATAAGATGCTGAAATAACCAAGAGCAAGAGAAGCGAGCTATGCAAATTAACATTTGTTGCCAATGGAAAAGCTCTATACACAATGTTAATTTTACGTGGCCTATGGACTTGGCAAATATACAACACTATGCAAATGTTATGGGCAGGTGTGGAGTAGAGCTGCAGAGTGAAAATTCTTTAACCAGTTCATAACTAGGTCATTAACCCTCCTTGACGGGGACATTTTTGGGTCTGATCATACATGTGCTTTAAATACCTTTAGATATTTTTCCATTTGGATACTTAATTTTTAACTCTTGTTTTCGTGACACATAGGGCTTGAGTTTTTTCATTTTTATATTTCTTTTTTCTTTCACTGATAATGTGGGAAAATGTAAGCAAAATAGGAAATACATGTCTATATTTCACATTTTATATTTTTTATTTATGACTACATGGGACCACTAAAAATTTCAAGTTGTGTTTCTCTCTCCGTAAAAATTAATTTTATACATTGGAAATATATTTTCTATGGGAGAAGCGTTAAAAACTGTGATTAACGCTATGTAACCACTGTGCTTATTTTTTGTGCTGCATTTTTGTGCTGTATTTGTATGTACATAAATACAGCAAAAGCAGCACAAACCTATTGTGTTTGTGCTGTGTTTGTACACATACAAATACAGCACAAAAATGCAGCACAAATAAGGTGACACAAGAAGACAGACAGAGACAGACACACACACAGTTTCTCACCATCCGGCAAGCCCACGCTGACCCGTGATGACTTCTTCATGGGCAGCAGAAGGACCTGTGGATTTTGTCCAATCAGAGGCTGGTCATATAACAGATTGAGTCACATGAGTAGTCACATGGGGCAAAGGTCCTCAAATCACTTCTCCCGGTGCCCGGAATGAAGAAATCAGCGGAGATCATTGTGAGATCGCTGGGGAGGGTGGGTGTTGGTGCGTTTTTGTTTTGGAAATTGCAGGAAAAACTCACCACAAACAGGCTGTGGGAATACCCATCCTTTTGTGGTGCTTTTTCTGGGGGTTAGAACGGAGACTATGGGGAAAATGAAGCCCAAAAATGGGCATGTTAATTGCAGGGACCTTAAAAAAAAATGCAGCCAATGTCTGCACCAAAAACACAGCATCCAAAAAGGCATATGTGGGCACAGCTTTTGCAAATTCACATTGACTTTCATTACAAAGCTGCGGGTGCTGCATTTTTCATGCACAAATGCAGCAAAAATGCACAGTAGGCACTTAGCCTTAAGGCCCATCACACACTTCAACGTCCGAGTGATCCGATCAACGATCCGACTTGACCTACATCGCTTGAACGTCGTTCAATGATCGCTAGTGAAATGTCAAACGTACAGAAATCTTTAACGGTGCAGCAATGATTTTGCGAAAAGCGAACGATACTTGCGGTTATTTGATCGCCTATGTCCTTCAGTTCTGAATAGGCGAAGACGTTAACAACATCGTTATCAATGTGTCACAGACACCGATGCTGCACTTTACATGAACCATCATCGTTTGGTTTAAGGTCCAGTTCACAAACCTCCGATGAACGATCTGCCCAATTATCGTTGATCGAATGTACATGTCACACTGAACGACGTTTGAATGACTGAAAACCCGTGACGTTTCAACGATATTGTTAACTAAATCGTTGTGTGTGACGGGCTTTGAGACTAGCAGTGTTTCTTTTTTTTTCAATTTATTTTTATTTATACCTTTCGTATATGCGTCAGTGCAGTGGCATGAGTGCACTATCCAGATATAGAAAGTTTATGGACAGTCCAGAGGCAGTTAAAATAGAAGTATTAATGGTTTAATTTTATTAATCAACAAAATGAAAATTGAACAAAACTAAATCTACATCAAATTAATCTTTGATGTGACCACTCTTTGTGTTGTCCTGCTGCAGAATAAATTTGGAGCCAGTCAGACGTGTTCCTGATGGTAATACGTGATGGATATGTATCTGACTGTATTTTTCGGCATTAAGGATATCAAGAAATGTAAAAGTAGATGACCATAGACAAAATGGTTGACCAAGAAAACTTAGTGCATCAGATGAAAGATACAGTACATCATACTAAACTCCATTGGAAATCAGCAATGTCCAGGAGTGCAATCCGCTCAAAACTGGCAATAATAAGTGGGACACTGTAACACACATGTACTGTATGACAAATCTGGCCACAAGCTCTTTTCATTGAAGACTTGGCTAGAAATTAAATCAAGTCACTCAGCTATGTAATAAAACATTAAAACTGGGGTACAGATAATTGGCAAAAGCATGTTCAAGCCATCATTTTATGAAGCCCTTGTTTTTTTACTGATCTCTTGATGAAGCAATGTGTTTTAAATAGCTTTATACTTTGATAGGCCAGGCTTTTATGAATGCAGCATTACCAATTATATTTTTTTATTTCTCCATATTTTAAAATTGGGAAAATAGGGCTGATTAAAATCTTTTACTTTTTTTATTTTGTAATGTTTAAAATGTTTCCACTGTTTTGTTTTACCTTATTTTTTTAGTCTTACTAGGACACTTTAACCTATGGTTTGACCTATATTGGGGTGGGGAATCTCCAGCTGATGGTCATTTGTGGATCACAGTGTCCTTTTCTGTAGACTGCAAGGAGATTTTGTGGATCTCAGTGTTCAGGCTGGCATTTTGCTGCCCACAGGTCCTTCAATTTATTTTTATATAGGAAGTAGGTTGTGGTGCATGCAATGGAGGATTACGTCTTGACACTGGCATGTGCCAGCATCAGGATGTATTTTGTGGGCTGGAGTTGGAGTGCTCTATGCTCCTGTTTTACCGATGAAAACAGCAGCCCCAGCATCTCCCATATGATGTATATGCTGCAGCCCCAGTGCCTAGCATGCAATGTATATGCTGCAGCCCCAGAGTCTAGCATGCGATGTATTTGCTGCAGCCCCAGAGTCTCCCCTATGATGTATATGATGTCTGCATACACCAGCATCTGCTTTGTGATGATGGTGCTGGTGTATGCTATGTGATGTATATGCACCAGCCCCAGTGTATCCAGTATAATGTATATACTCCAGCCTCAGTGTCTCCTAAGTGATGTATATACTCCAGTCACAGTGTATGCTATATGATGTGTATGTTATGAAATATATGCTGCAGTACTAGTGTCCTCTATGTGATGTATATGGTGCAGCCTCAGTAAATGCTATGTGATGTGTATCCTAGGTTATACACTGCAATCTTAGTGTCTCCAAGTTGGTGCATATGCTGCAGCTTCAGTGCCTCCTATGTGATGTTTATGCACCAGTCCTAGTGTTATCTATATGCACAAGATCAAGTATCTTTATGCTGAAGATATTTCTTAATGAAATTGACTGTATTTTTGGTACTATTATCCTTCTGCAGCGTAAATGTGAAGCCAATCAGTGCCCTTCCTGATGGTGTTACATCATGGATATATATCTGTATTATTCAGCATTGACAACATCAATAAATGAACAAAGTAAATGATCATAGGTAAAGTAGTTGATCAAGGAAAAAGTCCAGCAGGTAAAAGAGACATTATATTTAACTCCATTTGAAATCATCATATGTCCAGGAGTACAATTATAACAAAACTGGTAATAACAAATGGGACTTAGGCTAGGGCCACACTGAACAGTGCACCCACGTTAACCGGATGCCGTTACAGCAGGCTGCTGTAATGCACACCGTTAACGTCGGGGGCTTCCTGTGAACGCTGCTCCATAGTAACCTGATGTTTACCATGGATGCAGCTACACAGGAAGCCCCAGGCAGTGTGCTTTTGCAATACGCACAGGAAAACATTGCAGGCAACATTTTCCTGTGCGTTCTGCTAAAGCACACTGCCTGGGGCTTCCTGTGTAGCTGCATCCATGGTAAACATCGGGTTACTATGGAGCAGCGTTCACAGGAAGCCCCTGACATTAACGGTGTGCGTTACAGCAGGCTGGGCACTGCTGTAACGGCATCCGGTTAACATGGGTGCACTGTTCAGTGTGGCCCTAGCCTTAGTAACACACATGTAAAGTTTGAGAAATATGGTTAAAAATCATTTTCATAGAAGACTTAGGGTATGTGCACACTGGCCGGGTTAGGGTTTGTTTAGATGTGTAAACCGCCGGTCGGTTTACATAAATTTCATGTAAATTTATGTTAATCCAAACCGGCGTTTGGATTAACATTAAAACCTATGTAAACCGACACCCGGGGTCCACACACCGGCGGTTTACACATGCTCATCCGTTGCTAACCCGCTGGGTTCCCAGCGGGTTAGCAACGAATGAGCATGTTCTATAATCCGGCCGGTTCTGCAGCGGCTGCAAGCAGGATCATGTACTGCTTCCAGCCACCGCAACACCGCCAGCGCTAACCCACTGGCCACCTGCCCGTCACCCGCCACACATACCCGCCAGGATGCCGGTGGACGGCTCCAGAGCTTCCTGGCGGGTCCGCCCAGCCGCCGCCAACCAACCCGCCGGCCAGTGTGCACATACCCTTAGTCACAAAATCTGACATAGAAATAAAGCCAAGTGACTCAACTGTTCACTAAAACATTATAAGGCTGGGGTCACACATAGAAATCCGTTTTTGGAAGTGATTTTCATCACCAATCCGTATTTTATAGGGTGCTTTTTGAGCCTCCTGCACCCCTGAACGTTTTTGAACTTACCGTATATACTCGTGTATAAGCCGAGTTTTTCAGCCCAAAAATTGGGCTGAACAGTCCCCCCCTCGGCTTATACACGGGTCATACGGTATGCTGTGGGGGGGGCTGTGACCGGGGGCTGGAGGAGGCAGGAAAGGGCCGCGGTGACCGCAGGCGGTCACGTGGAGCCGCCTCATTAGTGCAATGAATATGCACGGCATCCCCCCGTCCATCAGCGGCGGGGGGATGCCGTGCATATTGCACTACACAGCCCCCCTCCTTAATATGGGTCCCCCAGTAGAAATAAACAGCCCCCCCTCCTTATCACGTCCCCCCCAGGCTGCGGCAGCTGTGAAAATAACAAACACTGTATACATCACCTTCCGGCGCAGCTCTCCGCTCCTCCGGTCCTCCGCTCGCCGGCTTCTTCTTCCTTGATGTGCCGGTGTCATGTGACGTCATTTCCTGCGCGCGGTCACATGACACCGGCACATCAAGGAAGAAGAAGCCGGCGAGCGGAGGACCGGAGGAGCGGAGAGCTGCGCCGGAAGGTGATGTATACAGTGTTTGTTATTTTCACAGCTGCCGCAGCCTGGGGGGACGTGATAAGGAGGGGGGGCTGTTTATTACTACTGGGGCTGCTGGATACTACACTGGGGCTGTATACTACCACTGGGGCTGCCAAACCACTGGGGCTGCTGTATATAGGGGCTGCTGTATACACCACTGGGGCTGCAATACCACTGGGGCTGCTGTATACAGGGGCTGCAATACCACTGGGGCTGCAATACCACTGGGGCTGCTGTATATAGGGGCTGCTGTATACACCACTGGGGCTGCAATACCACTGGGGCTGCTATATATAGGGGCTGCAATACCACTGGGGCTGCAATACCACTGGGGCTGCTGTATATAGGGGCTGCTGTATACACCACTGGGGCTGAAATGCAATACCACTGGGGCTGCTGTATACAGGGGCTGCAATACCACTGGGGCTGCAATACCACTGGGGCTGCTGTATATAGGGGCTGCTGTATACACCACTGGGGCTGCAATACCACTGGGGCTGCTGTATACAGGGGCTGCAATACCACTGGGGCTGCTGTATATAGGGGCTGCTGTATACACCAATGGGGCTGCAATACCACTGGGGCTGCTGTATACAGGGGCTGCAATACCACTGGGGCTGCAATACCACTGGGGCTGCTGTATATAGGGGCTGCTGTATACACCACTGGGGCTGCAATACCACTGGGGCTGCTGTATATAGGGGCTGCTGTATACACCACTGGGGCAGCAATACCACTGGGGCTGCTGTATATAGGGGCTGCAATACCACTGGGGCTGCTGTATACAGGGGCTGCAATACCACTGGGGCTGCAATACTACTGGGGCTGCTGTATATAGGGGCTGCTGTATACACCACTGGGGCTGCAATACCACTGGGGCTGCTGTATATAGGGGCTGCAATACCACTGGGGCTGCTGTATATACCACTGGGGGCTGCTGTATATCATACTGCTGGGGCCTGTATACCACTGCTGGGGGCTGTATACCTGTGCTGGGGTCCACCCTCGGCTTATACGCGAGTCAATAGATTTTCCCAGGTTTTGGGGGCAAAAGTAGGGGGGTCGGCTTATACACGGGTCGGCTTATACACGAGTATATACGGTAGTCATTTTTTCATTAAAAACATTAACGCAGGGCCCCATGTAAAAAAAACGCATGCGTTTTTTAACTGATGTCAAAAACGTTCCTAGCAACGTTTTTGGCTCAAAAACGGACATAGCAATGTTTTGAGGTCCAGAAAAAAATGGACAGGGTGCTTATTACATCCAATCCGTTTTTCTATCAGTTTTTGGACTTAGAAAAAAAAAATGACAAAAATGAAGCCAAAAACGGACCAGGGGCTTATGTGTGACCTTAGCCTAACTGGGGTACAGAGAAATGGAAGCAGGTTGTGTGAGGTTGTATTTTCTGAAACCTGTGATTATTTTACTGTTCCCTTAATGAAGCTGAATGAGGGCTTGTTTTGTGTGCTAAGATGTAAATTTTAATCATACCATATTGGAGTAAATATTGAAACTCACTGTGAAGTATATGCTGAAGGTCAAGTTTCTGCCATGTCATGTTCTGGGTGTGAAATAGTTTTTCAACATGTCCCACAATTTCAGAGCAAATATATTCCTAAGGCGGCCGTCACACGCTACAATATCGTGAGCGATATCATTAGCGATCACGTGCACGCGCGATCGCTAACGATATCGCTCACATCGCTGGTGAGATGTCAACAGACAGACTCACCAGCGATGTGGAGCAGCGAGATCGCTGGTAACTATGATACACATCAGGTTACTAGGCGCCACGCGGCGCTTAGTAACCCGATGTTTACCATAGATACCATCTCCCAGCATAGGCTCTGCCGCTGGGAAATCGTTCATCGTGGTGTCACACACCACGATGAAGCAGATTGAACAAGCGATGATCGCTTGATATGAGCTCCGGCTCTCATATCTGCGATGTCACGATCAAGCGATTTTACATTGTAAAATCGCTTGATTGCACGCAGCGATGCACAAACGATATCGCTTAAGCGATCAAAAAGCAGATCACTTAAACGATATCGTGCATTAAATTGAACCGTGTGACGGCCGCCTAAAGGTGATATTCACATAAATTTCTCATCAGATGTTATAACAAGCTATCCAATACTCACAGGCAAAGAAATCAAACCATAGATGTTAATAAATTAAGTTATGTGTAATAATGAGACAAGACATAGGTAAAAAGTAATGAACACATGAAGAAAAAGAGATGCAAAAAGCCATGGAAAGTCATGATAACAGCTGAAATCTGTCAGTAATTAGAAAACAATCCTGGAAAAATAATATTACCTGGTTCAACTGATGGACTATAAAAAGGTGTCTCATTACCATGATGTAATGAAAAACATCTCATGATGGGTGAAACCAGTGAGCTGTATCAAGACCTTTGCAAAACTTAATGTTGAAAAACAAACTGGTAGCATTGGATACAGAAGATTTTCTAAACTACTGAAGGCTCCAGTGAGCACTATTTTTTACATAATTTGGAAGTGGAAATAACATTATTTTACTATAAAGCAGCCTTGACCAAGTGCTAACCACAAGATTTTAGACAGAGTGAAAATAATTATTAAAACAGTGTTCCAAGAGCTGAGAACCAAATGTGGTGAGTTAAGGCCCCGTTATACGGCACAACGTTGGACCGATGTCCGCAATGATCTTGTGGTTGCGCGGTCGTTATGACATCTTTTTGACATCGTTGGTGAGATGTCACACGTCCAGATATCGTGGACAACTCAAAAACAATGCTGTGAGCAGGTATCATTCGCAAACCCAGCGAACGATCCCTGCTCATTGCTGTGAATGGGCGAAGTCGTAAACGACATCGTTATCGTGGTGTCATACAACGATATAAGAGGTTGGCTGATCGTTGATCATGTGATTTGAGTACATGTTCTCAAACCTGCGATCAGCGATCCAACGATTTATTGTTACAACTTGGCTGAGTCACATGCAACGAGGTCGCTGGAACGCCTCCAAACCCGTGATGTATCAGCGATGTCGTTAACAATGTCATGCAGTGTAACGGGGCCTTTACAGAGAGTTACAGAAAGACCTGGAACCAGCAGATTCAATTGTTTTAAACAAAATGATAAGTGCACTCATTGCTCTCACGCTCCATGGGGTGTATGCACCCTCACCACACAAGAAATTTGCTCAGCAACATTTTGAAAAGCCTGTAAAATACTTCAAGTATATAGTCTGGTCAGATAAGTTCAAAATTGAACTCTTTGGAAGACATAGGGCACACCATGTTTGTAGACCAAAAGCTACTACATCTCAGCTCAAAAGCATATACCAACAGTGAAGTTTGTAGATGGGAACATGATGGTGTAGGGCTGTTTTGCAGAATATGGCACTAGCAAACTTCATATAATTGAAAAAAGATGAATGGACAGTGTACATTTTGCAAAAATTGAAAGTAAAACAAAAAATGATTTCAATTTTCCAAGACCTGTAACATTTTATTTTTTTCATTTTTTTTTAGATGAGTGATGTTTTTTTTTTGCATATCAAAATAACAGTTTACTTAATAATTTGATTGCTATTTTATTGTATTTCTTATTACTTTCTACTTATGGTTATACCCAACATGTTAACTAATTTAGATGTTTTGATAGATTAGACTTTTACAGATGCAACAATGACAAATATGATAATTTTTTTTATTTTTGATGGGAAAATGAGGTGATTTTCATTTTTTTTTACATTTTTAATTATTTTTCTTACGAGACTTGATCTTGCACTGGCTATAACTTTATTGCTTTTCTATATGCTGCAATACTGTCACATTTCAGACTGTTATATAAATGTAGCTTGGTTAAACATATTATTGGTTCAACATATTATGGAAGCCTTCAGAAGGTCCCCAGTTGCCATATTAGCCAATAGGTACCCTGCAAACATGTTGGAAATTGACAGGGTCATCTAAATGGTTAACAGCAACAATCAGTGCTTAGCTCTGTCCACTGCTGCTAGAGACAGATATCAACTATGAAACGCAGTTGGCATATCCCACATGTGGAAGAGGGTCAGCTCTTTAGCTCCCTCCACACATGCATCTCTAATGCAGATATATATTTATTTCTTTATGCAAAGGAGTTAATTAGCAAACCAAAGTTGATTAACAGCAATTCAACTTGTTAGGTATGCTGGCTAAAATAGTGTCACCACTACTCATAAATGATGCTTAAAGTGACTAAGTACCTGAGATAGATATTTCTCTCAACTTGGTAATACACAATGCCTTGAAAAGGTATTCATAATCGTGAACTTTTGCGAAGTTTTTTTACGTTACACCCACAAACGTAAATGTATTGTATTGGGTGCCAAGACTAAGCAGCAAGTATTTGTGAACTGTAAATGTATATGGTTTTCTACAAATGTAAAAAAATATAAATTGGAAAATGTTAACTTTGTTTTCAGCACCCTGTAATCTGATACCTCGAAAACCATGAGTGACCAAAGGGATCCAACAGCAAACCAAGAAACCAAGAAACAGACCAGCCCAAGACACAGACCAGACAGGTCAAGGATAAAGTTGTGAACAAGTGTGAAACAGGCTAACATTTCAAAAAGAAGGGGCGGAAAAGGGTGCTCTTGTCAGATGAGACCAAAGTAAAAACATTTTGTGCAAAATTCAAAATGTAATGTGTGGCGGAAAATTAACGCTGCACATCACCCTGAAAACGCCGTCACACATGGCGGTAACAGCATCTATTGTAGGGATAGATTTATTTAGCAGGTATAGGAAAGCTAGTCAGACTTGATAGGAAGATTGATTGAGCCAAATACAGGGCAATTCTGGAGGAAAACCTGGTAGAGGCTGCAATAGTTGAGACTGGGGTGTTGGTTTACAATGACTCTAAACAATCAGAGAGCTACAACGGAATGGTTTATATCAAAGCATATTAATTTGGTTGAATAGCTTAGTCCACGGATTCTCAAAAATCGCAGTGTGAAAGCACCCTAAGACTAGACCTGAATCCCGTAGAGAATGACTTAAGAAGTAAAGGCCACTTTACACACACCAACTTATCTGTCCAACTTCTGACCAACTTGCTGGTTGCAGTGAAATCATGGACACATTGCTCCATTTGTACACAGCCACAAAATGGAGCAATGTGTCCATGATTTCACTGCAACCAGCAAGTTGGTCAGAAGTTGGACAGATAAGTTGGTGTGTGTAAAGTGGCCTTTAGACTTAAAAATTGCTGTTCATAGATGCTCTCCATCCAATCTTATGAAGTTAGAGCTAGTATGCAATGAAGAAAGAGCAAAACGTTTAGCCTCTAGATGTGCAAAGCTGGTAGAGACATATCCAAAAGACTCGCAGCAGTAATGGTAGAGAAAGGTGGCCCTACAAAGTATTCACTCAAGAGCGATGAATTCAAATGCACATCACAATTTTCAGATTTATATTTTTAAGAAAACCATGTATTATTTTCTTCATTATTTAATAAAGTCCAGCTCACCATAAGCTCTTCTCATGAATCAATGGAGCACGAAAAACTGCTCTGCCATAGCCCAAAAAATCCAATGAATAGAATGAATTCCAGCTCTTTAATATGGATTTTTCTTTTATTGCTTATTTTGATGCAAAACAGGACAAAGACATTACATGGCTATGCATTTCAATCGCAGAGTGTCATAATTAAGATCGAATTCTGTGATTGACATGCATAGACCTGAATATGCTGGTCATGTAATGACTTTGTCCTGTTTTGCACTAAAATAAGCAGTAAAAAAAAATTCATGCTGTCCTTCATCTACAGCAGCACAATATGGGGCTTCCATGCCCCTGTGCGCCAGCGGAACAAAGTGGAACATTACAAAAATTTTCAGGCCCCTCCCTCCATGCCTTCCCCCTATGGGGGGAGTAACCATGAGATCACCAGTTCACTAACTTGTCAGCTACTGCACAATTGGGGGTTATCAAGGTCTGGTAGCACCAAGGCCTGGAATGGGTTGGGGGGGTGTATGCTCCTCAGTTTCTATGTGGAGCATTCAGCTCCTGAGTCTCTGCTGCACCTGTAATCAGGCTGTGTAATCAGCTGAAATGTGCTGCCTGTGAGACTCTGAAGTTAAGAGTAATGTGCTGCATTCACAAAGCATTGCTGAAGAAGATAAAAAAATGTGTCAGTTTGCAAGTGTTTCAGCTTGCAAACGTATTCTATGTGGAGTAGGAGGCAGAGAGGCCCTTTACTTGGAGCTTTTTTTTAGATGCTACCAGCAGCAGAAGACAAGGCAGTCTATACTAAAGAGGTAAATGTTATGTTAATATCTACTTAGATATTTGAGCCTGGAAGCATTTTTGTCTCTGCCACCTCTGTTAGATCTGTCTCCACATTGTGTAAAATCTGATCTCTGCTGGCCATGGCTCTAAAGGGGATCTCAGCTCATGCTCAGTTTGGGGTCTGGCAAATTTCCGTCAGGACCAGGGCTTTAAGCACATGTCTACTCCCTGCACAATGGCACACTACACATGTCTGTCTGATGAGCAGGAGATTCTGAGCGTCACACAGAGTACCTTACCTTCCCTGTGTTGAAATCCATTCCAATGAATGCGGCTAAAGTGTCCTTGGGACTTTGAAAGTTTTCTGAAATATCTTCATACATCTATGGTCAAGTGCATGTATGCAGAGTTCCCTACTCCGCGGAGATATCCCTTAAGCTTATTGAAGCCATACAGGGTAGACTATGGCTGACCTGCACACAGGTTCAGTGTCTTATAGCGTTGCATTACAGTGCTATAGTTAAATCAAATCCCATGATGAGTGCCTGGGTGGCTCAGTGGTTACTGCTGCTTTACAACGTTGCAGTGATGTCCCAGCAGTTCCTTGTTTACCTTTTCCACATCTCTCTGATGGTGCAAGAGCATGTATGCATAGCTCATTCCACTGCTGCATTGTTAGCAAAATGGATAGATAAAGTCTCTAAGTGCTCACATGCTGAGCCATCCCTACTTCTAAAGTGCCCAGGGCCTTAACCATTGAGAACAAGGTCATCAACTTTATGAAACAGCAAAACGGATCACATCCTGAAACCAAGGTGATAATTTGTGCTTGGCACAGATTTGGATGGAAAAGGTTGATACAATTGTTGTGCTGTTTGGTTGTTGTCTGGTGTCTGCTGGATTGGGACATGAAGGTGTACAATCAGTGATTTGTTGTTGCCCTTCAATTCTTGTCCCCAAGGAAGGCATGGGAGTCAAAGATTTTCTCTCCTTCCAGGCAAAAAATTATTTTACACACGCCGCAATTTCGCCCTCAACCTAAGGCGATGTGTTGCCCCGGAAGTTGCCACACCAACAGCGGAACCAATCCAGTGGAGTTCCCTCGTCGCTTCACACGCCGCAATCCCCAAACGAATGTGGGCATCCATGGCTAGCGCCGCAAGAACATAGGCGTGACAGACTGGTGTATTCTGCACCCCAAACATGCTGATTAGACAACGCAATAGCGTTATGATTGGCCAGCCTGCGCAGGAAGGCTGGCTAATACATGACGCCAATGCCATTGTGTAGCGTGAATTGACAGCTGTTCAAATATGGCGCCCTGTGAAGGGACAGCCAATGGAAACACAGTAGCCACCACCAATCATCGCTGATGGGCCGCGGTGTCCAGCACGCTGTGGCACGCCTCCGGGAAATCAGTAGGCGACGCTGATTCTATCCCTATCGCCCTTTCACGCGCCAAAAGCAGGGAAATTCACCTTCATGGTTGTGTCTGCTTTTCGAGCAGTGCTCTGAAATCGGAACCAGCCGCAACGTTTTTGATCACCACCAGATTCCACAATTACACGCCGCAATTTCATAGCAATCTCACGGTGATGGTGACGGGACTACTGATTGCCTGTCAGTTTCCTCACCGCGGTTGCGGCGTGTAAAGGTACCCTTACAGACCTCAGATGGCTGATAAATATGGTTTCCAGGAACTCAAGATTTGAATGGCCATTCTAAACTGAAGGTGCGTGCACTCATCAGATCTCAGCCTCTACACATCTTGAAGCTGGGCAATTATCAGCATGGGAGACTGGCTGGGAATCTTCAGTTCTGTTGTCATAAAAACCTTCCTGGGGTGTATGATCAACTCATTGAGATGAGACTATATATCTTTCCTCCTAGAGGAAGATGCAGAGGAGATTGGTTTTCTCACATGGAATCATGGAATCCCAAAAAGAACTCTCATGAGATTTTTAGGGTTACTAAACTCCACAATGTGCTGTCCCTTGGGTCTTAGAAGGTTTCATTCCAACTTGGATACCATGCGGTCCCTTCTATGGTAAAAAGACAAACATTCTCTTGGTGGAAACGTTCTGGAGGGATAGAGGGACCAGCTGAATAATACTGGTAGCAGTCACCGCAGAAACAGGTTGGGAAAAGCACTCAAAAAATAGTACCATTGCAAGGTCTTGGTCCAGTACGGAGTTTCTACTATCCTCCAAAATAAGAGATTATGAGCTATCTATCTAACTCTTCTACTCTTCATTGAGTCCCTGAGAGGTCAAACAGTGAAGGTTTACACTGATGACAGTCCATATGTTCGTTACATAAAAAAAGTGGATGAAACTCCCCTTTCATGCCAGAGGTGGCTTGAAGTTTCTTTCAGCGTGCAGAGTCAAGAGTAACCAGGTTACCAACTTGAAGTTTGGCCACTGAATCCAGAAGTGTTCAGATGGATTATACTGACATGGGACTCTCCAAAGATCAACCTGATGGTGACAAGAGAGAACACCAGAACAGTGAATTGTTTCTCCCAATAGCCAGACAACTCTATGGTGAGAGTCGCGATGTCCGTTCCATGCAGCTTCAAGCTAGCAAAAATGTATCTGCCAACTTCCATGATACTTTGGATTTGGATGAAGAGCAGGCAGGATTAGTTGTCATCATAGAAATCCTTATATTCTGGCCCAAGAGCGATGAATGTCCTCTCCTCTAAATGAGTCTCAGTTTAGGACTGGCCGTCACCTCCTGAGCTAAATGTCGGAAAGTGGACCATAGCTCAGCAGACAGGGAATCTGCCTAGCAGCAAGAGTGCTTTTGGCTCTAGGAGTGTATAAGTCTGGGTCAGTATATGGGAGGGGGGAAACTTTTCCAGATGGGTGGTGACCATGGGGTGCATTTTGAAGTTGGCCATTTTGGATCAAACTTTATTTTTTTCAATGGGAAGAGGGTCATATGACACATCACACACATTGAGAATTTTATAATAAAAACAATGGTGTGCTTGGTTTTAACGTAACTTTATTTTTTCATGACTTTTTTACAAGTTCATGACCACTTATAAAATGTGTTCAAAGTGCTGCCCATTGTGTTGGATTGTCAATGCAACCCTCCTCTCCCACTGTTGGCAAACTGATAGCAACACTGCAAAAGAAATGCTAGAACAAGCTTCCAGTATCCATTGTTTCAGATGCTGCACATCTCATATCTTCACAGCATAGACAATTGCCTTCAGTTGAGTGATGAGGCAAACTTTTTTGTGAACGGTGAAGTTAACAAACAAAACCACCATTATTGGTCTGACACTAACCCACAGTGGATAGATCCCTCCAAGACTGTTGGAATAGAAATATTGATGGTATGGTGTGGTATATGGGGTACAAAGATAGTGGGGCCAGTCTTCATAAATGGAAACCTCAATGCAACGGGATATCTGAAATTGCTACGTGATTCAGATATCCAGTGGTATTGAGGTTTCCATTGATGAAGAATGGTCCCACTATCTTTGTACCCCATATACCACACCATACCATCAATTTTTGTGTTCCAACAGTCGTGGAGGGATCTCTCTACTGTGGGTAAGTGTCAGACAAATAGCAGTGGTTTTATTTGTTAATTTCACCATTCACAAAAACGTTTGCCTGATCACTCAACTGAAGGCAATGGTTTATGCTGTGAAGATATGAGATGTGCAGCATCTGAAACAATGGATACTGGAAGCTTGTTCTAGCATTTCTTTTGCAGTGTTGCTATCAGTGTGTCAAGAGTGGGAGAAGAGGGTTGCATTGACAATCCAACACAATGACACATTGAACACATTTTATAAGTGGTCATAAACTTGTAAATAACTCATAAAAGAATAAAATTACGTTCAAACCAAGCACACCATTGTCTTTCTTATGAAATTCTCAATAAGTTTGATGTGTCACATGACCCTCTTCCCATTGAAAAAACTAAAGTTTGATCCAAAATGGCCAACTTTAAAATGACCGCCATGATCACCACCCATCTGGGAAAGTTTTTCCCCTCCCATATACTAATGTGAAACAAACAGAAAGTTGATATCACCAACCATTCCCATTTTATTTAGGTGCATCCATATAAATGGCCCATCCTGTATATAGAAAGAGAGAGAGGATCCATGCCAGCATATGAAGAAGATCCATGTCAGAGTTTGGGAACTCAGTCTGATGCTGACTGCCCTTACTAAAATCCAAGGGTTTTTTCAAAGAGGGTGTTGGTTACGCTAGCTCACTCTAGGAGTAAAGCAACCAACTGGACTTATGCACATACAAAGAGAATCTTTCTTTCTTGGTGCATTGAGATCTATCAACACTAAAGATCCTTCCATCCCACAGCTCTTGGAGTTCTTAAATGATGATTTTGACAGAGGACCTAAGCCTAATACCATCAGAGTTAGAGTCGCAGGACAATAAGAATTATCTGAAGTCCATTTCTGGTTTCAGACCTTGAATCTCTAAAACCGGTTAATCAGTGGGTCTCGGCTTAGTACTCAAATGGATGGAGGCCTTTTGAACCTCTGAACTCTGGAGTGTAGGTTCTTAAACGTTAAGACGATACTCTTGTTAGCTGTTACCTCATCGTCCTCTAAAGAACACTACACAGTATTTACACAGGATAGGGTCAATCTAAGGCTTCTCCTTCCCTTCAGACCAAAATACCTGTCATCAAGTCTTGGAATTTCCAAAGGGATGAAAACCTACTAGTACTTCATGCGGGGAAGTTCCAAGGGAAGAAAGACTCAAAAACCTTCTTTGTCAAGATGGATTTGTGATCGCATTAAGCTATGAGAATGCCAATATACCATCACTCCAGTTCACTTCTGCTCTTTCTGCTAGGCCACATTTAAACAACCTTGGCAGAAGGAAATTATGTGTTTATGGACCATAGATGTTGCTCAGCTACATGGGTCACGCTGATAACTTTCTTTAAATACTACAGTCGAAATATTCTCTGCTTCTTCTACTACTTTTGCCAGATCTTTGTGGACTCTGTGTCAAACCCTCCCAAATAAATACATGCTAGATCCCATATTGTGCTGCTGTGGACGAAGGGGAAGATTGGAATATTATGTTAATCTATTTTCCCGTAGTCCAAAAGCAGCACAAGACTCCCACCCTGAAATGCTATGTGTTCTGTTATTACGGTGGTGACATGTCATTAAACCGGCGATCTCAGGGAGGCACCCCCATTTATGGGGGGAAGGCACAGGGGAGAGACCTGCAAAACATATTAAAATTTCTGCTTTGTCTCGCTGGCGTACAGGGGAATGGTAACCCATATTGTACTGCTGTCGGACTAGGGGAAAACAGATTAACATAATAATCCAATTTTCAAGAACTGGAATTTATTCTATTCATTGGATTATTTTCTTTATACTTCACAAATACTTGATACTTTGTGTTGATATATAATATAAAATCCCAATAAAATATATTTAAGTATGGGGGTGTAAAAATGTGAAAAAACTTACAGGGTATGAATACTTTTTTCAACACAATGTATATGCATTCTTGGCTTCATAGGGAAAGAGAAGTAGGCCATTCCCAGACAACTCTGAGAGTTATTCATCTTCCTTGAGAACAAAAGTGCATGGTGAAATCAACTATAGCCCTTTCTTCTTTCTTTATCTATTGTTATGACAGATTCTGAAGAAGTAATCCCTGCATGCATTAGATCAGTGGCTGGTCCCAATAAAAATGTGAGGGTTTTTGCAACATTCATCCAGTATGTATGAAAATTCAGATATGTCTGATTAGGATGAAATAGATTAGACATAACTGATTTCACTTCACACAAGAGCAGAACAGATAATTAAAGTTCCAAGTTAAATCAATTCCCATTTTTCAAAGCCATCAAACCTTTCAAGCACAGTGATTGGGATTATGCTGGTATGTAGCGATATCTCATAATAATAATAAAAGCCCCAATCCTTGCTTTGTGTGTTTTTCAAGTTGTCTCAAAGATTTTTTTTAAGCCTTACACATTTCAGGTGTACATTACGAAGGAAGCATTTGTCTTCACACAGGATGTAATAATACTGTTTGCAGAGATTACAGAGAAATCCGGCTTTGTTACATACATGTCATTACAGGCGTCATATTTTCAGCCCTTCTCCTTGACTTGTAAAAAGAAATGATACAAAATGTGCAATATAAAACATGTGCGGGCGGTAAAATATAACTATCAATAATAACAATTGACATTTCATCTTTGTACAAAGTCCTGTGTTGATGTAATTTCTTCCCACAGCAATAAAGTATCTGAAGCGAATTGTAAAGATAGGTAAAGCCTTTAATAAACCTGTAATCAAATTCTATTGTTATACTGCTCAAAGCCCCATTTCTAACGGAAAATAGTCCGGGTCTCCCTTTTTTTTTTTTCTGATTACAGAATAATCATTGCCACATGTTTTGTTGCTTTTCTTTTATAGTCATTCTCTAAGCCTTCTAAATACTGTTATCTTATTTCCTCGGAGGAAAATATTGCTACCTTTTTAATATTGCTTTGTAACTTTATTAAAAGCTGTCCCATACAATAAAGGTGCATTTACATAATCCAATGTAATCTTCTTTATTGTTTGTCTTTGCCCGGTCAATTATGTCTATACTTAAGGCAGCAATGTCTGGGAACAATTTTGGAATGATATTGTATATGGCACATTACTAATATAAATTTTAGGGTTCCTACATAATAGTGTACATTATCCTAAATATCATAAATTCCATAAAATTACCAAACTTAAAAGATGTCAAGCTGGGTTGCCAACCATTCATAAATTTAAGGACACTTTTTAAAAATCTGGTGCTTTTCTTTGCCGTTTGTAGCATACCTCAGAAAAAAGCAATGGCCATGTTTTTTTTAAATTGTTTCCCCAAAGGTTTGTACTGCGTATGCGCTAAAGAGGTTGGCATGCGCAATACAAATAGATTCTTACTGGAAGAAGAATGATGATGGCATGAGGAGAGAAGATTAGCCAATAACTACGAACCGCGTCGGAGCTGTCCATGGCTGGGGGGTATAATCTGCGTGTTTGTTTTAAGGTTTCTGTTTCCAGCTCCTACACAGCATCAATTTGTATATACAGGTCTACACTATATCCTACATTACAGTATTTCTGTATATATGTATATAGTGTAGACCTCTGTGCACAATATAGTGCTGCTCTCTCATATCGTGGCCTACAATTTTCACGTACTGCTAGACCTGGGAGCAGACCAGGTGGAGGTGTTTGTCTGCTGCGTTCAAGAAATTGTGCTTTTCAGGTTGTCTCTTCTGTACCCTCACTTATTTTCTGCTTTTTTTAGGTCCACACTGTCGCACTTTACAGGCTCTCTCCAGAGCAAGTGTTGGTTGTGTATCACCCCCCAGCCCACCCCCATCAGTTCCTCATTCACTTTACCACCTGGCTTCCACATTTTTTAGTCTGGGACCTCGTTATTCTCATCTTGGGAGACTTTAACATCCCTGTTGATGATCCCCTATCTCCATCTGCATCTCATCTTTTATCTCTAACCTCTTCTCTAAGGACTTCACAACTTATTAACTCTCCTACATATGAAGACAAGAAAACG